>ML103658.1:0-12746 GCA_003697995.1 Taxidea taxus jeffersonii | reverse complement strand
TTTTTTTTTTTTTTTTTTTTTTTTTTTTTTTTGCTTTATCTTTCTTCTGCCAAGACAAAGGTAGATAGAAGAATTTGTTTTCTTGGTTATAAAATGGAAGAAAACCATTCCAGTTCCCTTTTTTTGGTCCCCACTAAGATCTATATTTTTTTAACTTTAAGATCTATATTTTTTTCATTGTTTTAAAAAAAAAATTTTAAGGATTTTATTTATTTATTTGACAGAGAAAGACAGCAAGAGAGGGAACACAAGCAGGGGGAGTGTCAGAGAGAGAAGCAGGCTTCCCACTGAGCAGGGAGCCTGAAGTGGGTCTGGATCCCAGGACCCTGGGATCATGACCTGAACCAAAGGCGGTTACTTAAGGACTGAGTCACCCAGCTGCCCCAGTTTTTTAAATTTTAATTCAGTTAATTAACATATAATTTATTATTGGTTTCAGAGGGGCAGGTCTGTGATTCATCAGTCTTATATATAATACCCAGTACTCATTACATCACATGCCTTCCTTGATGTCCATCACCCAGTTGCCCCATCCCCTCACCCCTCTCCCTTCCAGCAACCCTCAGGTGGTTTCCAATGACTAAGAGTCTCTTATGGTTTATCTCCCTCCCTGGTTTCATCTTGTTTTATTTTTAGCTCTCTTCCACTATGGTCTTCTGCCTTCTCAAATTCCACCTATCAATAAAATCATATGATAATTGTCTTTCTCTAATTGACTTATTTTGCTTAACATAATACCTTCTTATTCTATCCACATCATTGCAAAAAACTAGGATCTATATTTAAAATTGTTAATTTGGGGGCAACTGGGTGGCTCAGTGGGTTAAGCGTCTACCTTCAGCTCAGGTCATGATCTCAGGGTCCTCATATAGAGGCCCGCACAGGGCTCTCTCCTCAGCAGGGAGCCTGCTTCCCCCTCTCTCTCTGCCTGCCTCTCTGCCTACTTATGATCTCTCTCTCTGTCAAATAAATAAATAAAATATTTTAATAAAGAAGTAAATAAATAAAATTTGGTTTTTTAGGAGAAATTTAGGCTTTTTATTTTTTTCTTTCTTTTTTTATAGTAGAATTTTATTTATTTATTTATTTTTTAAGATTTTACTTATTTATTTGAGAGAGAGAGCGTAAGAGGGGAGAGGTCAGAGGAAGAAGCAGACTCCCTGCTGAGCAGGGAGCCCGATGTGGGACTCGATTCCAGGACTCCAGGATCATGACCTGAGCCAAAGGCAGTTGCTTAACCAACTAAGCCACCCAGGTGCCCCGAATTGTATTTTTTTAATTTTATTTTATTATGTTATGTTAGTCACCATACAGTACATCATCAGTTTTTGATGTAGTGTTCCATGATTTACTGATTGCATATAACAACACCCAGTGCTTTTTAAATAAAATAGTTTAAAGTACATATTTTCAAATACCTGAATACCTTTTAATAATAGCATTGCTAAATTACTAAAAAAGCATTACTTTCTTTTTTGTTCTTAAGTAGTTGTATGGTTTTTACTCAGAATTTTAATCTTTTTTCTATTAAAAAATTCTGTATTAATTCTGTGAAACTGGTAGGGGAAGAATATCATCTCTATTTATAGATAAGACAGCTGAGGTATAGGAAAGTTACATAATACTCTACACAGCTAGCTAATGGGAGGGCCAGGAGTAGAATACAAATATAATAAGATTTTTCATCAAAAAATTTCTGGGGGCACCTAACTCTTGATTTTGGCTCAGGTCATGATCTCAGGGTCATGAGATCAAGCCCCACATTAGGCTCCACACTCATTGCAGAGTCTGCTCCAGGTTCTCTCTCTCTCTCTCTCTCTCTCTCTCTCTCAAATAAATAAATAAATAAAATCTTTAAAAAACAAAAAAAAAAAAGAAAAAGGAAAGAAATTTCCAAAAACCCAGGGCTCCTGGGTGGTTCAGTCAGTTAACCTAAGTGCCTTCGGTTAAGTGTCTCTTCAGCTCAGATCATGATCCCAGGGTACTGAGATGGAGCTGGCCTCAGGCCCTCTGCCCAGTAGGGAGCCTGCTTCTCCTCCCTTTGCTCTTACTGCCCCTCACTGCTGCTCCTGCTCTCAGTCAAATAAATAGATAAAAGCTTTTAAAAAAGAAAGGGAGGGGGGTGGGGAGGAAGGAAGGAAAGAAGGAATTTCTGAAAACAGATCACCAGTTAGGGTGACTTGTTTTGTTTGAGGTTCCTACATTTTTTTGAGTTCTTTGAACCAGGTCCCATAATTCATGTTTTCACAGGTAGCCTTTCCTGTATCTTAAAAAGTAAAACTGAAGCAAAAGGAGTTTTTCCTTAATATTCCATTTCACTTCTTTTCTAGGGGCTGATTTACTAGTTCATAAATAATTTCAGTTATCATAACATCAGTTATAAAAATGATGTTATTTATTCAAGGATATCACATTATCAGAAATGTTTCAATAAATTTAAAAGCACAGAAAAACTGTATATAACAGAGACAGATCCAGAGAATAATTTTAAAGGTTCACATAAAAATGTATTTAACAAATGCTCATTGGACAGCTTTGTGCAAAGTACTATGCTAGGTGGATTATATATACAGATGAATAGTGTTTTTTTTCTTCTAAAATTCCTTACCCATGTCATGGAGCAGACAGTCATAAGTATGAATAATGGAGGGCTGTGTGTAGCACCCACCAATTTCTAAAGTCCTGTAAACCGGATGACATGTTGTTTTGGAGACAAAAAGCATACTGACAGGTTTGTTTTTTAAATCACTCACTAGTGATGGCAGCTTAATCTGACTGGTTTAAGGAGACAAGAGTATATCACTAAATGATTTTAATAGATATATAATTATATATCATATTATATTATATTATATTATCATCTGCTTAATAGCTAGCATTTATTGAATGCTTACTAAGTAATCTTAGGACTTTTTTATTTATAATCCTCCTTACAGTGATCCTGCAAAATAGGTATTCTTATCTCCAGTTTACAAATCAGTAAACTGAAAGTAAGTCTTATGCCTAAAATCCAATAGTTAGGTATCCTGGGATTCTAAAGCAGACCTGATTGGCTACATGATCCCCATCATTCCATAAGGACACTCTGTATCCTTAGTTTAGCCCTCAGTTTCTTATCTATAAAATGAAATAATACCTGTACTTAACCAGCACAGTGCCTAAAATATAGTAAATACTTAAAAATTATGATAGACACATATACTTACACAAATTGAAATTTACTAACTACTTAGTTTGTACCAGACACGGTATATTCATTATCTCACTTAATCTCTAAAACAGTCCTACATGTCCATCTTTTTCTTTTTAAGACTTTATTTATTTGAGAGCAAGAGAGAGAGCAGGAGTTAGGGGCGGGGGGTGCCAGAGGAAGAATGAGGAATAGACTGCCAGCTGGGCAGGGAGCTCGACACTGGGCTTGATCCCAGAGCCCTGGGATTGTGACCTGAGCTAAAGGCAGATGCTTAACCAGCTCAGCCACCAGGCATCCCAGTATTAGTCCATCTTTAAAGATAAATTTGGGTGCACCCCGGTGGCTCAGTGGGTTAAAGCCTCTGCCTTCAGCTCAGGTCATGATCTCAGGGTCCTGGGATCGAGCCCTGCATCTGGCTCTCTGCTCTGCTCAGCAGGGAGCCTGCTTCCTTCTCTCTCTCTGCCTGCCTCTCTGCCTACTTGTGATCTCTGTCTGTCAAATAAATAAATAAAATCTTTAAAAAAAAAAAAAAAAGATAAATCTGTTCAAGGTAACCAATTAATATGAGGCAAAATTCAAAGTCTGTTTCTCTAAAGGTATTACCCCTGTTGTATACTGTTTCTACCTTTAAATTATATATTATATTCTCAAATAATTTAACTTTTCTTTTCATTGATTTTATATAAACATATAAAGTATGTTAAGCAGATTGTATTTTACTCATAATTTCCTAATCACCTCCAACTAAAGGACTTAAATGTATTAATTCCAGTTACAGAGTGTTTCGAGCACTATTCACTTATGTGACAAGAAGAAAATGGACTCATCTCTGAACATACCTATAACTCATGGACCACAGGAGGTAAAAAAAATTAGGTTGACAAACTCAAAATGTGAGAAGAAGATGAGAAATCATTTAGTCTTAATTCCTTCCTTTACATGTGGAAGCTAAAGCCCCAGGAGATTTTAGGATTTATCAGGTGGCCAATGGCAATCTCCATTTCAAAATCCAACACTCCTAATTTTCACACCACTGTTCATCTCATTGAATCATACATAGTCCTTGCTCCTTTGTTTGCCATTAACTTTAGTCCCTGTCATTATTTCATATGAGTGGTGTTCCAGTGTGGTTCTTAGGCAAATCACTGATTACATTTTTATCACTATTTATGCCTTCTTACCCAAATGGGAACTAGCTGTAGTACTGCTTTGTCCTTCCTCTTAACAATGATTAATGAAAGGAAAATGCCATTTCCATGGCTATCTAAAAAGAAAGATTTCTTTAGTAGCACTCTTTCATATTTAAATTAATAATTTCTCCTAAGAATATATAAGACTTGCTATGTTATATATGTTTGTTTAATTTTGTAAGGTTTAAGTTGTAACCATTTTTCTTCTTTTTTATAGTAAACCAAAATCAAGAACTATTTAGAAATTGGGGCGCCTGGGTGGCTCAGTGGGTTAAAGCCTCTGTCTTCGGCTCAGGTCATGATCCCAAGGTCCTGGGATCAAGCCCCACATCGAGCTCTCTGCTTGGCAGGGAGCCTGCTTCCCCCACCTCTCTCTCTGCCTCCCTCTCTGCCTATTTGTGATCTCTGTCAAATAAATAAATAAAATCCTTTAAAAAAATACAGAGAAAAAAAAAGAACTATTTAGAAATTAAGGCTATGTAACTTTGAGAATGATTTTCTATTAACCTAAATTACTTATCTTCTATTTACTTTAGGAATCATGTGGATCCTCTCAGCTCCATGAAAGCAGTGGTTCTACTAGAGCCTCAAAGTCCTTGTCAGCTCCTCAAGAAAATGATTTTTTATCTAGTATGTAAATTTTTCAGTCAGTATTACTTGCAAGTTTTCCATTTTTTTAAGATAATATTATGGATAAGCAGTCATGGTTTGTTTGGAACATGTCTTTCATCTGCAGCCATAACTCATTTTTTAAAAGTGTTAGAATCTTAACTTGTGAAAATAGTAGTGGGATGTTCCACAAATACATTAAAATATTGAAGGCATTATGTTAGACTCTGTGAAAAGATATTAAAAAAATATCTTCTAAGAGAAGAGAAATGTTTCTAAGTAACCATAGCATGAGATAGAAGTGATATATTGTAGAAGAGATGGATGTAGAGCTATGGTAATACACTTGGAAAAGTAACATTTTTACAAAGCATTTCACAACAACCTTGTGAGGGAGATATTCCTCATTTTACAGATTTTTAAGATCAAGACTTCCTGGATCACATAGTTAGTAGCTGGCAAACCCAAGACTCGAAGCCAGGTCTTTTGATAAATATTTTCATGTCACTCCACTACACCATGTTATCATCATGAAGAAATTGTTTCTGACTGAAGGTTGGACCTATAGTTATAAAGATGGGCATTCCAGGCAAAAGGAACAACATAGAGGCACAGAAGCAAGAAAACACAGAGAACAGTGAGTAGTTGGGTTTAGCTGGTAAAGAGGATGAATGAAAGGAGATAAAAGGTCGATACCATCACAAATTCTAACACTTGGCTGAACTAATCAGGCTGCTTACTTGTGTAGGGAGCAACTGTTGCAAATATTTGAGCAAGGGTGTGACATGATAAAAATTTTTTGCTTTAGAAACATTCATCCTAGCCAGAATATGTAGACTATTTTGGAAGGAAAAGGAGAATGGAGTTGGGGAAACCAATGAGTAGTCTGTTAGTCTGTTCCTATAATATACATGAGAGATTATGAGACCTGATCCAGAGTGCAAGAAGGGAGAAATGATGAGAGAGATGTAATGGAGGACATGCTGAAGGAATGTATAACATTCTACCTGGAGGAAGGACAAGAGATAAAAAGAGCTAAACAAGTTGTCAAGCCTGGTGACTAGGAGAACATTGGTACTATTAACAGAAATCGTTGAAATAGGTTTTAGAGTTAGGTGAATAATTAAGTTTTTAATTTTTTTTTCAAATTTGAGGTGCTTAGCAGCACATATGAGGTTGATGTCTAGTGGACTGTTGAAAATGTAAGACTAAAGCTCAATGAAGACAGGAAATTTAATTACATAGATTTGGGAAGAGAGGTGACAATTGAGGCCCTGAGGTTGAATAGGATTACCAAGGAAGAATGTAGAAAGACACATCATAAATAGATTTAGAAGACACATTTAAAGTACAGAAGAAGGAAGAAGACACAGAAGAAATACAGGATTATGTGAAGAAGTAAAATTTCACAATTTATAATTTACATAAAACAGACAAGCACAGACAGAAGTATGGTAAAAACATTCATTATAAATGCATTTTTGTTCTAAAATATATTGTGGAATTAGATTTATGAACCAGCTTTAATAACAACAAAAATTTAAAGACAGTGAATACTATCTTCTTTGTGATCCAGATGTTGATACTTTAGCTAATAGGAATAGCTAAGGGCTATTCTACCCCTAATGAAGATACTGTGTTTTATAGGAAAAACTCAAGAATTTTCTACAATGTGTCACTATCCGGTAAATCACAGTTGCAATAGTAACATTTCTGCAGTTCAGAAGAGGACATTTTGTGATCACAAGACCACCTCAGGCTCTTTAGCAGTAATAACTCCACTCTCAGCTGAGGGAAATTCAGGTAAATATTTAACACCTTGTAAATGATGCTGTTTATCTTGCAACTATATGTTCAGTAGATTTGCCATGCAGTAAGTTTTATTTGTCTTTATTTCTTCAACATGATAAATATATACCTTCTTAAGTAGGAAAGCACTTCTAGTCCTAGGAGAGATGAGAGCTGACATGCGATAATAGGTCCACATGATACTCCATCAACATCTATCTAGGGAGGGAGTGCTAAAAGGAGGTATGACTTAATATGTTACTAAAGGTGAAGTTATTTTTGTTTATTTAAAAATTATGCAGGTATCCTTTATATTAAAAACTATATATCTATAGTATAGATTGTGTTTTGCCCCCGTGGGTTTATAGCATATAAAAAGGCTTTTTCTGGGAAGGAAACTGAAGGGAAAAGAAGAAATAACCCAAATATCTGAGTGTTTCCTGAAAATTAACAGCATCCCCCAAAATACTTGCATTCCATATTGCACAATCATAGAAAATTAAGGGTTTTATTCCTTATTATTTCTTTGTTCATCCAATTTTACTCATAGCTATATATCTGTCCTCAACTGATTTGTCATGCCTTGTTCTTCTGCAGAGCGATTACAGCCTGGAATAGCCCAACAGTGGATCCAGAGTAAAAGGGAAGACATTGTGAACCAAATGACAGAAGCCTGCCTTAACCAGTCACTAGATGCTCTTCTGTCGAGAGACTTGATCATGAAGGAGGACTATGAACTCATTAGTACCAAACCTACAAGGACTTCAAAAGTCAGACAGTTACTGGACACCACTGACATCCAAGGAGAAGAATTTGCCAAAGTTATAGTACAAAAGTTGAAAGATAACAAGCAAATGGGTCTTCAACCTTACCCGGAAATACTTGTGGTTTCTCGATCACAATCTTTATATTTATTTCAAAATAAAAGCTCATAAGTGACTCTTTTTCAAGAAGAAAAATCATTCTATAAAAGGGTATTTTTTACTTCTGTTGCCTTTATCATGTGGTTTTTATAAAATCCACATGAGTATTAGAAGTTTTAATGAAGTTTCTTCTTCAGGTAAATATTAGTCTTCTTCCATTACATTGTAGTATTTTTTTTTTAATTAATATATTGGAAAGTCTGCATTTTGCTACAAGAGTTCAATTGTTTGTCTCTGGTTAATTGAAATTATTTTTTAACTGTAATAATTATATTCTTATATATAACAATGTCTTAAGGTGTCATGCATTTCTCATGGAAGCCATTTTCATATTCACTTTCTTATGAGTTATTTATTACTTGTCAAAGATGCAGTTTGGCTTTTGGAAATGTAGCTTTTATATTTAAATTAGAGCTAGTACAGCATTTCTTTTTTTCTTTTTTTTTCTTTTTTTTTTATTTTTATATAAACATATAATGTAACCCCACCACCCTCTCCCAACACCCCTCCCCCCCACCCCCCTCAGTTTGTTTTATGACATTAAGAGTCTCTCTTGGTTTGTCTCCCTCCCGATCCCATCTTGTTTCATTTATTCTTTTCCTACCCCCTTAACCCCCACCCCCGTTGCATCTCCATTTCCTCATATGAGGGAGATCATATGATAGTTGTCTTTCTCTAATTGACTTATTTCGCTAAACATAATACCCTCTAACCTATACTGCCAGTTCAGATCCTCTCCAAAAGGTTGTTCATTAAACTTTGTTATCCAGATTACATTTTTAAATCTTATTCACTGAATTATTCTTTAAAAAAGATGTTTTGAGAGTAAAATGATGCAAAATATATGAAGAAAAAATTAGTCTTTCAATATATGTTTCTACCCTCATTTCTAACCTCAGCTAGCAACCACAGTAACCAAAAGTTAACAGCACGATGTTTATCTTTCTACACCCTTCTTCCTACTCATATATATACACTCATGTGGGAAAGGGTCTTTCACTAATATTATTATAATACATCATACTACAACCTAATTTTTGCACTCAGTATTGCATCGTGTGCAGCCTTCCAGATCATGTATAAATCTTAACTCATTCTTTTTAATTGCCATGTAATATCAAGGCCACTTTTTTAATTTTTTTAATTTGTTCACCAAGTTTAGCCAAAGCAATATAGCGTGAGTTATTTTTTGCTTAACACTAAGCAAATGTCACTAAATGAAAACTTACAAGGCATAATTCCTCTTCTGAAAATGTTTATTAGCAATGTCAGCAATAAGTGTGGTGCAGGATAAATTCTAAACAAACTTACAAGAAGCACCAGATGCACAGTATGAACAAAAGAGATTGAAGCAATTAAATATTTTATTAAAATTATAAAATAAGTATTTTAATCTTCACTTGGAGCTTGACAGTAACCTTTGGAACCTCATTACCATGTCTCTGAGAAATGTGGAAATTAGTAGGGAAAAATGGAAACCAGTTAAGTATATGAGTTATCTATTATATCTCCTATTTTTAAAGTGTTAGAACAAAGATTTAATTTGGGAAATAAGTTGAGAAGTTGGGTTTGTTTTTAGGTAGTACATAGACTCAGCACTAAGTAACATTTAAGTCAAATACTCAGGAAGTTCCTTTCAGTTCTTCCTTGAACCTTCTAATTGAGTAAAGGAGAATGTCACAGTTGTGCTGTCATCTTTTAATCCCCCTTGTTAAGAAAAAGAACAGGCTTCAGAACTTCAGAAACAATATTTAGCAAGAATTTTATTGTTTTTTAAATTATATTTTATTTGAAAATTACCTACATATGACAAGTGATGCTAATTTTGTATTTATATGTTTCATTTTATAGTATTCAAATAAAAAGACAATCAGAAATAATAAATTGTAATATAGGTAGTACATGAGTGTAACAGCAATCATAAAAGTAGTAGAAGGATGACATTAAGATTGTCACTGAAGGAAGAAACCTAATAACCTATAGTTATTGGGGTTTTTTAAACTAGATAGTACTAGGTAATCTGAAAATGGCATTCTTTGCAATGTATTTTTGTTTAATTCAACAAAGTTTAATTCATAGGAATTTACAGGGTTCAAAATAAACACACAAAAATCAGTCATGTTTCTGTATACCAGCAGTGAACAATCTGAAAAGGAAATTAACATAATGGTTTCATTTACAGTAGGATCCAAAAGAATGAAATACATAGAATCTTACCCATAAGTGTAGGCCACAGAGCAGCTACATTAGCATCACCTGGATTTTGTAAGAAATGCAGATTCATGGCCCCTATCTCAAACCTGAATCAAAGGGAGTAAGGTTCAGAAATCTGTTTTAACAAACCATCTAGGCCATTATGTGTGCTAAAGTTTGAGACTCTTTGTTTTAAAAAATGCAATAGAATTATGCATAAAATAATTTCCCTTTAGGTTCACACTGTTTTCCTTATGTCCGTTTGCTACATTTGTCTTCAGGATGTATGGTCTCATAATTGAGGTTTGATTAGAAAATTTAACTTTTCTTTCTTTTGTACTTACTTGAATTCCCAAAACAATTATAGACATGTTTTATAATTTGGAAAGATTATTTAGACATGATAATCAGACCAGTAGATTGAATCTACCACTCAGCTTTTTAAAGAAGTACTTAAGAAAGGGACAAACACTCGAATTATGACAGCAGAAGAGCAGAGCTGATGTGGGACAAGACAAGAAATGAGTAAATTTGCTTAAAGTTATACTGAAGAAATTGGCATCACTATGAAAGACTGGGGAGTGACAGTGGCAGTATCCAGCAGTAGGAGCTGGTTTTTATCTTCGTCTGTCATTAATCCTCTGCTCACCCTCCCCTACCCTAAATACTTAATTTCCTAATTTATGAAGAAAAATTATGATCAATTGGAATAACAGGAGAATCAGTAATCTTTCGCATTAAGCCATCCTCACAAACATGTCATTGGTTTTAGAAATGTGTTTCTTCTCTATAGTCTCAACTTCATTTCTCAGAGCCCAGTTACCCATCTCCTCTTTTCTACTCCTTCTTCCCTGGACCCTTTTTTATTTTTCCCCAATTGCAAACACCCAGATTTCTTTTAAAAACAAAATTCTTTTGCTTGACTTGTCTGTCCCTTCTTATCCTTTTCCTGGAAAATTGGGCTACCTTTACTCTTGTTACCAATTTCATTCTTAATCTTTTAAAATTTTTAAAGGGACAACTGGTTCGCTTGGTTGGTTAAGCATCCGACTCTTGATTTCTGCTCAGGTCATGGTCTCCCTGCATCAAGCTTGGCAGGGAGTCTACTTAAGGAATCTGTCTTTCCCTCTCCCTCTGCCCCCCACCCTCCCTAAAATAAATAAGTAAATTTTTAGAGACAGAAAGCACGATCGGGGAAGAAGCAGAGGGAGAAAATGCCCAAGCAGACTCTCTGCCAAGCTCAGAGTCTAATGCAGGGCTCGATTCCTGAGATCATGACCTGGGCCAAAATCAAGATTTGGTTGCTTAACCAACAACCACCCAGGTGCCCCTAATCTTTAAAAAAATTTTAAGGTTTTATTTTTATTTTTGCAAGAGAGAGAGCATGTGTGCACATGAGCTGGGGAGAGGGGCATAGGGAGAAGCAGACTGCCCACGGAGCAGGGAGCCACATGCAAGACTCCATCCCGGGACTCTGGGATCACGACCTGAGCTGAAGGCAGACACTCAACCAACTGAGCCACCCATGCAACCCCCCTTTTAAAATTTGATGTCACAGAATTAATGAATCTCTGATCGCTAAGTTACAAGGAGTAATTATGCATGGTTATGCCTCAAACTCCTTAAAGACATTAGATAGACAAGTATCTCATGATCAAAAACTTCTCTTGATATTGGAGACTATTACCTATTCAGGCAGTGTTCTTCATGTCTAGACAATTCTGTCAGGTTTTCCTACATTGCTTTAAAAATCTATTTCCCTATTGTATGTATCTGTTGGTCCTTGTTCCAAACATTGGGATAGTCTGTAAAGTACATCTATTTCCTCCCCCACAAGACAACTCTTTTATACCTGATGACTTTTTTTTTTTACTTTGAAATAATCCCTTCTAACTTCAATTGCTATTTATAGGTATGGTATGTATTTCTTTCAAAGTATGGTACCCATAACTGTATATGTTACTTCTAATCCATTTAGTTCTTATCAGCACAATTGGGATGTTTCCTCCCTTGTAAGTAATATATTAAAAGCCTATTTTTTCATAGTCACATGAAAAAATAGGCTTTTAATATATTACTTAAATATATTACTTAAATATATTTAGTATTTAGTATTTATAGTATAAATATAGTATATATAGTATAAATATAGTAAGTATATTTAGTATTTAGTATTTATATATATTACTTTAATATATTACTTAAATATATTACTTAAATAATATATTACTTAAAAGCCTATTTTTTCATAGTCACATGATGTTATGTAGTTGATATTTAACTAAAATGAGCTAAAAATCCTCTGTCTTTTGTAACTATGCTGTTTTGCCATATCTCTTCTTTTTTATACTTGAAGCTGAGTTGGGTTTTTGGTCCATATATAACACTACTCCTTTATCTCTCTTAATTTTTTGAAATTCATTCTAGTTCCACCACTCAGTATAGTTTTGATTCCTAAATTTGGAATTTCCCAGCTTGTCCACAAACTTGACAAAGTTTCTTTTTGTAATTTCATCTAAGTTACTAATTAAAATGTTGAATGGTACTGGGCCAAGGAAAAGTCTACAGAATGCCACAGGCTTCCTCCCTTCAACTTGACAAAGCTCAGCTAATCATCACTATTTAGATAGAACTATGCCCCTACTCACTGATGAATATAATTGAAATATTTTTAAAGTGTTATACAATATTGTAAAAGACTATGTAATCTATAAGTTTCACCAAATAATCTCTATTTCCATTTCAGTTTTTAAAACATTGGCTTATTTTTTCATCTAAAATATGTGTTTCAATGTAAGCACAGTTTTGGGGGGATTTGGGAAGTGAATACATTAAATTATTAAAAAGGAA
>RCUC01138440.1:0-43748 GCA_003697995.1 Taxidea taxus jeffersonii | reverse complement strand
CTTTTCCATATAGAGTATCATGTCATCTGTGAAGAGAGAGAGTTTGACTTCTTAACTGCCAGTTTGAATACTTTTTATTTCTCTTTGTTATCTGATTGCTGTTGCTAGGACTTCTAATACTATGTTGAACAAGAGTGGTGAGAGTGAGCATCATTGTCTTGTTCTTAATCTCAAAGGGAAGGCTGTCAGTTTGTTCCCATTGAGGCTGATATTTGCTGTGGGTTTTTCATAGATTGATTTTATGAATTTAAGGAATATTCCCTCTATTCCTATACTTTGAAGCATTTTAATTAGGAATGGATGCTGGATTTTGTCAAAGGCCTTTTCTGCATCAAATGAGAGGACCATGTGGTTCTTCTCTCCTCTCTTATTGATTTGTTGTATCACATTGATTGATTTGCAAATGTTGAACCACCCTTGCAACC
Source organism: Taxidea taxus jeffersonii (assembly GCA_003697995.1). NCBI lineage: Eukaryota > Metazoa > Chordata > Mammalia > Carnivora > Mustelidae > Taxidea > Taxidea taxus. Next base: position 43,323 of record RCUC01138440.1, on the reverse strand, counting down.
CAGGGCTGAATCCCACTTGGTCATGGTGGATAATCTTTTTAATGTGCTATTGGATCCTATTTGCTAGGATCTTGTTGAGAATCGTAGCATCCATATTTATTATTGATATTTGTCTGAAATTTTCCTTTTTGGTGGGGTCTCTGCCTGGTTTGGGGATCAGGGTAATTCTGGCTTCATAAAAAGCATCTGGAAGTTTTCCTTCTGCTTCAATTTTTTGAAACAGCTTCAGGAGAAGAGGTGCTATTTCTTCTTTGAAAGTTTGGTAGAATTCTCCAGGGAATCTGTCAGGTCCTGGGCTCTTGCTTTTGGGGGAGTTTTTTTTTTATCACTGCTTCAATCTTGTTACTAGATACCAGTATATTCAGGTTGTCAATTTCTTCCTGGTTCAATTTTATATGTTTCCAGGAATGCATCCATTTCATCTAGGTTGCTTCACTTATTGGCACGTAAACTGTTGAGAATAATTTCTGATGTTTGTTTCTATTTCCTTGGTGTTAGTTGTGATCTCTCCCTTTTCATTCATAATTTTATTAATTTGGGCCTTCTCTCTTTTCTTTTGGATTAGTTTGGCCAATGGTTTATCAATTTTATTGATTCTTTCAAAAAACCAGCTTCTAGTTTCATTGATGTGTTCTACTGTATCTCTAGTTTTTATCTCATTGATATCTTTTCTAATCTTGATTATTTCCCTTCTTGTTTGTGGAGTTGGCTTAATTTGTTGTTGATTCTCCAGTTCTTTAAGTTGTAAGGACATCTGGTGTATTCTGGATTTTTCCGTTGTTTTTGTTTTGTTTTGTTTTGTTTTTGAGGGAGTCTTGGATGGCTATGTATTTCCCCTTAGGATTGACGTTGCTGTATCCCATAGATTTGGGATGGATGTGTCTTCATTCTCATTGATTTCCATGAATTGTTTAAGTTCTTCTTTGATTTCCTCGTTGGTCCAAGCATTCTTTTTTTAATGTTTTTTTTAATATTTTATTTATTTATTAGTTAGAGAGAGAGAGAGTGAGCGAGCACAGGCAGACAGAGAGGCAGGCAGAGGCAGAGGGAGAAGCAGGCTCCCTGCCGAGCAAGGAGCCCAATGTGGACTCGATCCCAGAATGCTGGGATCATGACCTGAGCTGAAGGCAGCCGCTTAACCAACTGAGCCACCCAGGCGTCCCTGGTCCAAGCATTCTTAAGCAAGGTGGTCTCTAGCTTCCAGGCACCTGAATTCCTTCCAAACTTTTCCTTGTGGTTGAGCTCAGGTTTCAAAGCATTGTGATCTGAAAATATGCAGAGAATAATCTCAACCTTTTGGTATTGTTTGAGCCTTGCTTTGTGACCCAGTATGTGGTCTATTCTGGAGAAGGTTCCAAGGGCACTTGAGAAGAATGTGTATTCTGTTGTTTTAGGGTGGAATGTTCTGTATATATCCATGAAGTCCATCTGGTCGAATGTTTCATTCAATGCTCTTATTTCTTCACTGATTTTCTGCTTGGATGATCTGTCTATTACTGAGAGTGGCATATAAGATCTCCTACTATTTACGTATTCATATCAATATGACTATCTTGATTAACAGTTGTCTTATGTAATTGGCTGTTCCCATATTGAGGGGCATAAATATTTACAATGGTTAGATCTTCTTGGTGGATAGTTCCTTTAAGAATGATGTAGTGTCCTTTTTGTACCTCTGACTACACTCTTTAGTTTAAAATCTAATTTATCTGATATGAGAATCACTATGCCAGCCTTCGTTTGAGGCCCATTGGCATGAAAGTTTCTTCTCCATCTCTTCACTTTCAGTCTGGGTGTATCCTTAGGTTTGAAATGGCTATGTTGTAGACAACATATGGATGGGTCCTATCATTTTACCCAATCTGCAAGCCTGTGTAGTTTTATAGGTGCATTTAGGTCATTCACATTGAGAGTGATTATTGAGAGATACATTTTTATTAACACCGTGTTACCTGTGAAGTTTTTGTTTCTATAGATTGTTTCCATAAATTTCGGTTTAGTGATATTCTTGGGTTTTTTTCCTCTTTTATAAAACCTTCCTTCATATTTCTTGCAGTGCCAGCTTGGTGGTCACATACTCTTAAACCTTGCCGGTCTTGGAAGCTCTTTATCTCTCCATCCATTTTGAATGTCGGTCTTTCTGGATAAAGTATTCTTGTCTGCATGTTCTCATTTAGAGCCCTGAATACATCTTTCCAGCCCTTTCTGGCTTGCAGGTTTCTGTGGACAGGTCTGACATTATTCACATGGGCCTTCCTCTATACGTAAGGAATCTCTTTCCCCTAGCTACTTTCAAGAGCTCCTGTCTAACTGTCATCAGTTCACAATCAGGTGTCTCAAGGTATTTCTAGATTATGTGATCTTGGGCAGAGACCTTTCTGCCTCTAGAACACATTTGCCAGAAGGGGGAAATTTTCATGGAAAATTTGTTCAACTATATCTTCTAGTCTTCTTTCTTTCTCCTCCCCCTCAGGGATTCCAATAATTCTGATGTTGGAACATTTCATGGCACCATTTATTTCCCTTATTCTGTTTTCATGGCTTCTAAGCTGTTTGTTCCAGGCTTCCTCCTCATCCTTTCTCTTTATCTGGTTGTCCTCCAGATCACTAGTTCTATCTTCTGTCTCAATTACCCTAGCTTTTTGAGAATTTAGATTCAATTGGAACTCATTGAGAACATTGTGAACATCATCCCTGGTGGCTTTCACTTCTGCCCTAATCAATTCCATTTTGTCATCCATGGCTTTCTCCAACTTAGCTATTGCCTGGGTAATTGTTAGCCTGAATTCCCTTTCTGACATATTGTCTATGTCCATAGCCATTAGGTCTGTTGCAGAAGGCCCAGCCTCTGAATTTTTCTTCTATTGGGCATTCCTCCTCCTAGTCATTTTGGTGAGAGATAGCTGAACGGATGTAGCTGAATGTATCGACCGTGGTGCAGGCAAGGTGCACCGTGGAACATTTCTGAACAATTGAGAGTCCCCACCAAAAAGAAAGAAAAAAGAAAAAAAGAGAGAGAGAGACAGGAAAAAAAGAGAAAGAAAGATGAAGATAAGGCTTGCCCGAATGGGCCCCAAAGGTAAGTTTTATGAAGTATGCAAACAAAAATGGACTAACAAAAAGACTGGTAAAAGTAGATGACAAGAGAGAAAAAAAAAAGAACCCCATCAAAATGAACCCCAAGTAAGATTTAAACATTACCAGAACAAAAACAAATACACAGAAACACTGACAGAAGAAAAAATGAGAAGGTGGTTATAAATTCTCATTGCCAGTGAGGAAGATTATTTTTATTCTTCCTGGATGTATCTTGATAACTCTTTTAAAAGACTCAACTTTCCTGAGACAAAGGGGGATTAAAACTGGTTTACATATAGGGGTAGCATTGATTGGGGAAAGGAGATTACCTTGAAGCTTATTTCTATTTGAATATTAAAAATAAATAAATAAATAAAATTTAAAAATAGAAAAGCAAAGGCAAACAGGTATATATATCAAAAAAGTTCAGATTAAAATGTTATTTAATCTTTAATTAAAAGGAATTTGATGTATTGACATCTCATTTTGATGGCAAATAGGTTAAAAACTTATATTAAAAAAAGGAAAAGAGCCAGAATAGTGGGAACAAATTAAAAATAAAAGTTGTATCAATGAGAGGCACCTGGGTGGCTCAGTTGGTTAAAGCCTCTGCCTTCAGCTCGGGTCCTGGGATCGAGCCCCATGTCAAGCTCTCTGATCCACAGAGAGCCTGCTTCCTCCTCTCTCTCCCTGCCTGCCTCTCTGACTACTTGTGATCTCTGTCTGCCAAATAAATAAATAAAATCTTTTTTTTTTAAGTTGTATCAATGAAGTAATGGTGGTTTTCCTCTTGTATTTTTGTTTCTTGTTGTTGGGTTTTTTTGGCTGGCTTCTGGGGGAAGGGCCTCTGGTGGCATGGTTTTTCAGGGAGGATTGCTAGAGTTGAGTCCTCCTGCCCCATCAAGTGGCTGGGCTTGAGGAACTGGTTTTTTAGGCTTTTGTTCTCTGGAGATTTGGTGGTTTGTTTGTTAGTTTGTTTTTTCTCCCCTTGGTGGCTTTTGGTGGGTTTTGGAGGTTTAGAGGAAAGCAAACTGCCCCCAGACCTCCCTCTCAGAGAGAAGCCTCAGTTTGTTCCCCTCTGGTGCTCCAGAGCACATAAGTTCCCCCTCTGCCACTGGCAGAGCTCATCCTCAATCATGGTCTCTGGGATCACAAGAATTCTCTCTTGTACCCAAAACCATGAAAAATATGAGCTGCGGCTGTCTGGGCACCTCCAGAGGCCCCAACCAGAGATAGCACACTGAGATTTTCACACTGGCCTGGGCTGAGAGTGATCAAACTCTTGGGGTCCTAGAGAACGCCCTCACGGACCTCTCTCAGGGGAGCGTGTGGGGCGAGACTCAGACTCCAGTAGCACAGCATGTGTGCAGAGTGCAAAATGCTGTGATTCTGCTGTGTGGCATCCACAGCAGGCTCACTCACCCTCATGGGTGCCACCACCCAGACACTCTCAGGCACGCCAGTGCCTCAGGGACCAAGACCTGGCTTTCTTGCTGTGCTTTCTGATTCCCTGCCAGCAGTGGCTGTCCTGAGTCCATGGGCTTAAGTCCCTGTCCCTAACCACTCAATTCCACCAATTTCCTTTAAGATCTTTTGCTCTTTTTGAGTGCTTCCAAACCAGACTCCAAGTTAATGCTGGTCCTCAATCCCAGGGCACTCTCATATTGGGGTATGACTTTCCAGTGGGTCACTTCTGGTGGCTCCCTCCCCCTTTTGTGTATCTTCTGATATCAGTCTGATGTTCCCACTCTGCTTTACCTGCCCACTGGTGTCTTCTGCCCCCATAGAGATCCAGAAGTGTATATTCTAATCTCAGGCCAATTTCATTGGTGATCAGAGTTCTTTGTTGGGTAATCAGCTCACTTTAGGGGACAGGTTGAAGCAGCGCCTTTTACTTCTCCACCATCTTGTCTTCTTCCTCTTATACTCCCTTTTCTGACCTTTTTTTTAACCATGTTGAGTGAAATGTAGAAATGTAGAAACCTCCTTTAAATTCCTTAGCACTCCACTATTTACAATAGTCTTAAACCCTTCCTTTACATACACTTAACACCATATCAGATAGTGTTATACAATTTCATTGTATTATTTTGCATTCTATGTTTTCCGTTGTTTCTTTTTCTTTGCTGAAATTTAAAATATTTATGCTTTCTACCTTTTATTGGTTTTAAATACGTTCAAAATTTCACATTTAAGCTCTTTTATCATAGCAGTTTTAAAGCCTTAGGTGATTCTGATGTCTGGTCTTTCTTTGTTGGTACTTCTAATTTTTCATGCAGGTTAAGAACTTTCTGTTCCTTGCACAGGGTATGATTTTTATTTGAAAGTTGTAAATTTAGGATATTGTTTGAAACTCTGGATGTTGTTATAATTTCCTTTTCTTGTAGCAAGCTGTGTGATACCACTCAAAGAGGGTAAAGGGATGTCCTGCTATATGGCAACAGAATTTCAAATTTCCTCATTGACTACCTTTGACACTTGATGAGAGAGTACTCCTCATTACTCATGAGTAAGCAAGCTCCCACTCCCCAGTAGGCCTACTGGTATCTTTGTGGCTAAAAGGAGAAAGGTGCCTCTTTACTGTAGTAAAAAATACCAGCTCGCTACTTGGCCTTTTTTGGTACTATCTCTGCAGAAGCTTGAGGCCCTGTTATTTCTTGATGCAATGGAATTCTAACCTGGGTTTGCTGACCTGGGTGAAAAGGCTCCACTGATTTTTGTTGTTGGCTAAAGTACAGTAATTATTGTATAATAGATTTCTGTCTTGGTAAGACCCTCCTTTTCTAGCCCCTTCGATAGAGAAAGCAGTTTTTATTGGGGCATTTTTGTCTGTGCCTATTTGCATTTCTGGGTTTCTATAGGACCAAGTTAGTGAAATATAAGGCAAAAAGAAGATCTAAGTGCACAGATAAGAACACATTCTCATAGGCACACACAAGCACAAAGACATACTCCTATATACCCTCATCCACAAATTAAAAAGTCCAGGGAAATTACCAACTCATCATTTGCTGGTTCTTGAGGTTCTTCATTAATTTACTTATTTTTTCCACCTGTCAGAGTCTTTTTACAAAATTTGTTTTATACATAAAACCTAAGAATTGTAGTTGTACTTATGTATATTATAGGGAATACTGTATTTATTTCCTTCACAGAACATCTGTAGTATTCTTTTTGGGCCATATGTTGGAAGTTATTTTTTTAGATGAATGATTTTAAGTGAGACCCTAAGCAAGAACAATGTTTAAAGATACATTTTATTCTCAATCTCAAGAGATCCCATGCTGTGTTGTGGGTTAGAGTATTCTGTGACCATGGGTTATATTGAAATTATGTTGTGTTATACTTTAGAGTATAAGGAATTAGGAGAAGTAGGAAAAACATATTCAAGTCATGCTTAACTGTTTTCTGCATTTCTTATTCACTTTCCTGCCTTTTCTTTCTGACACCTTATTCTGTCTTTAATTTTGCCATATTTAATTCACATAGTTTAAACAACTTATCCATCCTATCATTTTCTCCCATGATTTTTTTTCTTTGATTCTCCCCATGTTCTCCATTTACCCCACTTAAATCTTTTCCACTTTTTATTATTTTAGGACTCAACTTTTCCCCTTGAAACATTTATGTAGAACATTTAACATGTTGCTAAGCTATATTTTCTATAATTACACATCAGAGAACTAAAAATAGTGTTTAAAGGCATATGGACACCTATAACCATGGTATTATCCTGAAACCCCAGGAAGAAATCAGACTGATGATTGTAAAGTTTTCCTGTGTAGACACAACTTAAAAATATGTGTTGATCCAATAGATGATAGAATCAGTTGTCAGCCTTATATCTATGGATGTTCAAATCTATACTTCACCCCAATCCCAGCTTTCTCAGAGGCCAAGAGGATTAATTTTGTCACTGTTATGCACATCAGTCAGCGTAATAGTTGGGATACTGTTGTAGAAACAGAGCTGGTCATAGGGTAGCTCTATTCTTAATTTCTTAAGGAATCTCCACACTGTTTTCCAAAGTGGCTGCACCAACTTTCATTCCCACCAACAGCATAAGAGGGTTCCTCTTTCTCCACATCCTTTCCAACACTTCTTGTTTCCTGTCTTGCTAATTTTGGCCATTCTAACTGGTGTAAGGTGGTATCTCAATGTGGTTTTGATTTGAATCTCCCTGCTGGCTAGTGATGATGAACATTTTCTCATGTGTCTGCTAGCCATTTGTGCACTACTGGGTATTTAACCCCAAAGATACAGATGTAGTGAAAATAAGGGCCATATGTATCCCCAATATTCATACAGAATGTCTACAGTTGCCAGACTATGGAAAGAGACAAGATCCCCTTCAACAGAGAAATGGATAAAGAAGATACTGTCCATATATACTGGAGTTTTATGTCTTCTTCATAAAGGATGAATACCCAAATTTTGTATCAACATGGATGGGACTGGAAGAGATTATGCTGAGTGAGATAAGTCAAGCAGAGAGAGTTAATTATATGGTTTCACTTACTTGTGGAGCATAAGGAATAACACAGAGGACATGGGGAGATGGAGAGGAGAAGGGAGTTGAGGGAAATTGGAGGGGGAGATGAACCATGAGAGACTATGAACTCTGAAAAACAATCTGAATGTTTTGAAGGGGTGGGGGGTTGGACATTGTGTGAGCTTGGTGGTGGGTATTATGGAGGGCACGTATTGCATGGAACACTGGGTGTGGTGTGTAAACAATGAATTGTCACACTGAAATTTTTTAAAAAGTATCCCATGACATTTTCTCTGCACAATGTACATTTCACCAGTTCTAATAACAGCAGTGTCTGAAAGTGAGGGCATGTTGGTTTCTGCATGCCACATATTGAGACATGCTTAATTTCATTTGATTAATTGTTATAAGGCTAGTTCAAGTCTGTAATTGAAATGTTATCTTCTAAATAAAAGTTTTAAAAAAATAAAAGGCATCCATAACAGCATAAGAAATTAAGCCTGGAGTAGGCTGGGGATGGAATCCAGAAGCAACATAAATATATCCATTAAAAAAAACATAAATGGTGGATTAATGAGGAGAAAATAAAAACAAACTGGAATGTTTTGATATCACTAGGGTAAAAGAGGCCTTTGATAATACCACTTGTAAAATTACACATTTTGATGGATGCAGTCCATGACTGTAGCATGTGATAACATAATGGTTGCTACACTGTAAGAGTGTTATACATTCCAGTATGAATGTATTTCTTTTTTTTATTTGTCAGAGAGAGAGGGAGAGAGAGCGAGCGAGCACAGGCAGACAGAGAGGCAGGCAGAGGCAGACTGAGAAGCAGGCTCCCTGCCGAGCAAGAAGCCCGATGTGGGACTCAATCCCAGGACGCTGGGATGATGACCTGAGCCGAAGGCAGCTGCTTAACCAACTGAGCCACCCAGGCATCCCATGAATGTATTTCTTAATGAAGACCACCTTTGCCAACTAAAATTTAAGGACTCTTCTAAATAACTGTGAGAATGAGAAAATATTAAAGTAAATATTGTGTATTTGTCTTTTCTAAACTTTATTTACATTTCATTCACTTCCATATCAATTTTAAGAGTTTATTTATTGAAGAGTGCACAAGCATGGGGTGAGGGGAAGAGCGAGAGGAAGAAGCAGACACCCCTATGGGCAGAAAGCCTGATGTGGGACTCCATCCAGATCATGACCTGAGCCAAAGGCAGATGCTTAACTGACTGAGCCACTCAGGTGCCCTTTTCCACATCATTGTAATTTATGTCCTAATTTGATTCATCCTGGACTATTTCAGAAATTACTTAACTTCAATTTCTTCTTTTCCTTTGCTCCCCCCTTTTAAACATAATTTAGGTTGTACTTCAAATGTTGTTAAATGACAAAAAATACAATAATAATTTTACTCTATTTCAAAAAATAAAAATAATGAAACCATAAAGATGAACATGTAATTTTATTGTTCAAATAAGAGAATTGCCAGTGTGGTCATTTGCCAACAAGTGATAATCTTTGTTATCTTGCATGATAGTCTTTTGATAGATCAGTTGTAATTAGTTTGATGTGCATATGATGGAGAGGGTTGATGAGTTGACCTTGAAAGTGAGGCAGCAGAAGTACCAGCTATCATTGGTATTGTGAACCATGGGTTGCCTGCTGGTTGCAGGTTAGAAAAACGAGCCTCACTAGCTGACAGATCAGCATATCTAGTTGAAAAAGTAGAAGGCTCCACCATTGTTCCAAAATAACTGCTCTGTAAGGGAGATATGATACGGTACTGAGATGTAGAAGTTGTAGTTGTAACAAAGTTCACAATGTGGCCATTCGCTTGAGTGTAGCTGCTATGTGAGTGCATGTGAAAAGTGGTCAACTGGTTTAAAACAGCATGTTGTTCCCTTCCAACTTGTTCCGATGGTCTGACTGACATTGTTGATGCAGGAGAAAAGTCACTTCTCATGGAGGAAGTTGTAGCAATTCTCTGGCTGGGAGAAGGCTTCCTTATTAGAGGCACATTTAAATTGGTCGAGTTTGAACATACCCTTTCTCCACTAGTTTTAGCAAAACCAGAATTAAGACTGTCCGCATTATTCCCTCCTTTACAGGATTTCTTGTTGATATCTTGAACTAGTGATACTGCAGAAGCATTTTTAATCCCGACTCTTCTTTTCATTCTTACTAAAAGTTGGGGGCAGCCTCGTTTAAAATTTGGATTATGATAGAACTGTAACTAAAACCAAAGGAGAAAGTTACTAAGTGATATTCCCAACTAATATAAGAGAAGATAATGTATAAAATCTGACCTTAGTTTTATCACACAAAGGCATTTATCACACAAAGTACATATATGTATTATGTTAGTATTTTTAAAAAATTTACTTACTGGAAAAAAAACATTTAATTATGGTTTGTGAAAATCTGTTATATATTTACAAGTAACAGTGAATAGCAGTTTAAGTGGCTTCAGGACCTTATTTAAATAGAAGTTCATTCTAAGGGTCAAAGATACCAGCAAAATTTCTTATAACCCTGAATCCTTCATGCAAAAGCTAGCCTCAATTTTTTCTTTTTCTTTTTTCAAATTTCATTTCAGTGTTCCAGAATTCATTGTTTATGCACCACACCCAGTGCTCCATGCAATTCATGCTTCCTTAATACTCACCACCAGGCTCATGCAACCTCCCACCCACCTCCCCTCCAAAATGCTCAGTTTTTTCTCAGAGTTCACAGTCTCTCATGGTTCAAATCTCCCTCCAATTTCCCCTTCTCCTCTCCAACTCCCAAGGTCCTCCATCTCCATATTATTCCTTATGCTCCACAAATAAGCGAAACCATATGATAATAGATTCTCTAGCATCAATTTAAAAAAATAGAAATTTAAAAATCTGACTTTAGGTTATATATATGACCATATTTACTTTTGTACAAAGTAAAATCTTATATATTCTTTAAGTGATAACATTTTAAAATACCTTGCTTAAAACAGAGACTTCTTTTTCCTCTGCTAGAAAGTCAGCCAAAGAAGCAGATCTTTGAAAACTCTGTCGCATTTTACTAAATCCATAAAGATTAAGCTGGCGAACTAAACTCTTCATACTTCCAGTTTCAAATATTCTGAAAGGAGACTTTCTCTCCAAAACTTCTTTCTTGAAAAGTTCCTCATCAATCACTATAGAAGTACCCTTCTCATCCCACCAAATTGACTTGAATTGATCACTTTCAACTATTTTCCAAAGTTTTCTGGGAAAGGTTAGAGAAAGAAAATCATTATCTTCATCTGGTTCAGAGACACAGAATGTGTACCGTGGTCTTTTAATCAAGGATCCTCCTGACAAGGCCTGAAAAGCATTTTCTTCAATCATAGACCTCAGGTCCACATCTCCAGTGAATGTGTGATCACACAAAGGAGAGCTAATGGAGGCTGTGGAACCAGTAGATCCATTTTTAGGAGAATCATCTTGAATTTCTGAAGAAACATGTGCCATCTCAAATAAGTTTTCCTTCAGCTACGTTTCTCATCTGCATGGTTTTGAACACTGCAGCTTCAAATGCTGCTTTGGCTGGCCTACACAGATAAACTATCCAGATCATCACAATGGTCCCCCACCCGAGTTGTTGTGACATCACAAGATCTTGGTCTCCTAGCAATTAAAGCATAACATTCAGCCAGAGTGTTTCCTTTTGAAAGTCATTCATTTAAAAATAAAATACTTAAAATTAAACTTATGTAGACAATGACCAAAAAAATAAGACCTATAAAATCTAATTTTTACAAAAAATTTTAAAGAAATAAATATGTAATTATATTTAGCCCCTGAAATAAAATTATTTCCTTCCTTCTAAACACACTCAAACTAGGTCGGTACCAATAACGTAAAGCCTGCTAAAGGAAAACCGCAAAAAATGAGTAGAACAAAAGATTTAAAATATCCTGAAGTTTTGGAATTTAAATCTGTGTAACTTGTATATAAAAAAAGCATAGACACTGAAACCATAAATTAGTGGTTGCTCTGGGCTAGGTGAGAGAGGAAAGTTCTGTTTTAAAGTATTTCTTCTTAAGGTGTTGAAAATGTTTAAAAAATAGAGATGTAATATGATACAACATTACAAAGATATAAATGTCCATGAATTGTATATTTTAAAGTGGTTCTTTTCATATAATGTGCATTTTGCCTCAATTTTTTTTACAGTACCCTGGATCTGTTGTTACCACTGTCTAAAATAAAATGTACTTAGGCTTCTGAATATAAAGTTAACTTATCTGTTTATCTTTTATAAGTAGTCTGTGTTAAATAGCATCAAATATATTTCATAGTCCTATTAGTGGAATAAATATGATTTTGTTTAGTATGTCTATAAATATCTGTTAGATATTCAGGAAATAAAAGATTTTGAGAGATGTCAAGAGATATACCATGAATGACATTCTAAAGAGTGGGAGATTTTAAAAAATGACAGTGTTATAAGTAAAATCTATTTTCACTCCCCTGAAACAGGGGGAAATTGCTTTTATTGTAACAGCCAACGTATTTGTATAAAAAGATTATGTGGAATAATCTTTATGCTCAAGAAACAGAACATACATTGGTAAGGCAATCTTAGTTTTGAGTAAAAAGTTCCCTTTCTGGGGCATCTGGGTGGTTCAGTGGGTTAAGCCTCTGCCTTCAGCTCAGGTCATGATCTCATGTCATGATCTCAGGGTCCTGGGATCGAGCCCCACATCAGGCTCTCTGCTTGGTGGGGAAGTCTGCTTCCTACTCCCCCGCCTGCCTCTGCTTGCATCTCTGCCTACTTGTGATCTCTGTCAAATAAATAAAATCTTAAAAATAAATGAAGATCCTTCTTTTGCTAACATTGTATCTTTATCTTACATTATTTCAAAAGAACATTTTTTATGACACCTTTGGGTGGATAATTACATCATCTGCAAATGACCATTTCATATATCCATATTTACACATACCACATAAGTAGATATAATGTTTCATTCTTTTCTGTCTTCTGTACTTATAAGTGGTACAGTGTACTTTGTATCTCCTCCTTTTGAGATACACTCTCTTTTGAGAAATTACAGTTGATTATTTCATATGTAATCCTTTTGACCCATTCATTATGAAAATGTCTTCCTCTCATATTTCTTTTTTTTAAATATTTTATTTATTTATTTGACAGGCAGAGATCACAAGTAGGCAGAGAGGCAGTCAGAGAGAGAGAGAGGAGGAAACAGGTTCCCCGCTGAGCAGAGAGCCTGATGGGGGCTCGATCCCAGGACACTGGGATCATGACTTGAGCTGGAAGCAGAGGCTTTAACCCACTCAGCCACCCAGGCGCCCCTTTCATATTTCTTTTTTTTTTTTTTTTTAAGATTTTATTTATTTATTTGTCAGAGAGAGAGAGAGCGTGAGCTCAGGCAGGCAGAGAGGCAGGCAGAGGCAGAGGGAGAAGCAGGCTCCCAAGGAGCCTGATGTGGGACTCGATCGATCCCAGGATGCTGGGATCACGACCAGAGCCGAAGGCAGCCACTTAACCAACTGAGCCACCCAGGCGTCCCCTCTTTCATATTTCTTATAGATCAGCTCCGCTAATAAGAAACTTAGTCCATTTTTTATTTGGGTATATCTATCTGACCACTCCCAGAGGTCACTCACAATTACTTAATTTCTCCTCAGAATTTCATTCACTGGTTTTATCAGCATTTCTACGCTAGAAAGTCTGATTCCAGAACACGCTGTGGAACATCAGTTGATAATGTATCATTAGGAAGTGACCTATGCTATCCCTAATATTTTGCTCTGAAATCTACTTTGATATTGTGACTACCCAGGTCTTTTATGACTAATACTTTTGTGAATTTTCCATCCATTTACCTGTGTTTTATTAATTAATATTTACTGATTATCTTTGTTTTTTTAAGATTTTTATTCATTTATTTAAGAGAGAGTGCACAAGGTGGGAGGCAAGCATTTAGAGGCAGAAGGAGAAGCAGACTCTCCACTGAGCAGGAGCCAGATGTGGGGTTCTATCCCAGGACCCTGGGATCATGACCTGAACTGAAGACAGATGCCCATCTGACTGAGCCACCCAGACACCATTTTGTTTTCTTATTTAATGTGTATTTCTTGCAGGCAGTACTTAATTAGAGCTTACTTTTTAAATTTTATTTATTTATTTGACAGACAGAGATCACAAGTAGGCAGAGAGGCAGGCAGAGAGAGAGAGGAGGAAGCAGGCTCCCCAGTGAGCTGAGAGCCCGATGTGGGGCTTGATCCCAGGACCCTGGGATCATGACCCGAGAAGAAGGCAGAGGCTTAACCCACTGAGTCACCCAGGTGCCCCTAGAGCTTACTTTTTAAAATCCAATCCAATAAGCTGTGCCTCTTTATCAAGGCATATAAATCATTTACAGTAAATATACTTATTAATATTTTCTATGTACCCTATCAAATACTTTTTATTCCTCTTAATCTCTTTTGTTGGCTTTTTTAGCTATAACTGTCTTATTATTATTGTTTTGAGTTAGTAATACACATTTTAACTTATCATAATCTACCTTCAAGGGATATTATACCTCTTCATGTACAGTAAAAGCATCTGAAAATTATGTAGTTTCTTTCTTTTCTCACCAGTCTTTTTCTATCATAATGCATTTTACTTTTCATTATACACCCATAATACATTGACATTATTTTATTCTTTATTTTTCATTGTTATTATTTCTGTTTCAATAATCAACACTCAGATTTAGACTGATGGAAACAAATTTTACAAATTTACTCAAGTACTTAGCATTTTCATCTTTGTCTTTTTGTGTAGATGCACTACATATTTGTTCCACTTTATTAATCAATTAATAAAGTAATTTGCTGGTAGGGTAAAAATACCAATACTTTATTAAAATTTTAATATTTTAACTTTTAATATGTTATGATTATTTAAAAATAAAAAATGAAAACAAATAGACTCAGTGTCTTAAAACTAAACTCTCATCTTTTTTCTTAAGATTTTATTTATTTATTTATCTATTTGAGAGAGCACAAGGGGAGGAGCAGAGAGAGAGAGACAGACTCCATGCTGAGTGAGTCTGATGTGGGGCTCCATTCTAGAACTCTGAGATCATGACCTGAGCAGAATCCAAGTCAGATGCTTAACTGACTGAGCCATGCAGGCATCCCTAAAGTTTCTTATCTTATTAAAATATTTAACTACACATAGCTAGTGCATATTTTATTGAAATAGAAAACAAACCCCATAAAGCTTAAGAAGTTACAACTTTAATTTTTTTTATTGAAAATTGCAGTCTTAGCTTTTCTAGATAGGTGCTACCTGAGTCAGAACTAAGTCTTTCAATGATTATTCTTATTATAGAAACTTTTGAATTCCAAATTCTGAGGGAGAATGTTTTAGTGAAATTCCTTCTTGTCTTTTTCATTAACATCTGTTACAGAGAAAAATTGGATAAAAATATATTTTGTGTTTATTTCTTACCTACTAAGTCTTAAGTATTACTTATAACCAAGACTTGAAAAAATTCTTGATTCATTGTAGCAATTTATTGTCAATATATCTGGTAGGCCAATACATTTTGTTTCTTAATTTATACTAATTTATTTTACTAAAAATGGTCAATACCAACCAAATAACTTAGACTCAGGTTATTTGAGATACTTAAATATTATAGTACTCTTCAGGTAATGTTATAATTATTTTAAATATTCTTTGTATTAATAGTTTTCTTTTTTAAAATATTTTTTTAAACTGGGTGTTGTACACAACTAATGAATTGCTTAACACTACATCAAAAACCAATAAGGTACTATATGTTGGCTAATTGAACATAATAAAAATAACAATATAAAGAAAGTAAAATTTTTTAATTTTAAGTAATCTCTACATCCAGTATGGGGCTCAAACTTACAACTCCAAGATCAAGATCATATGCTCTTCCAACTATGTCAGTCAGGTGCCCCATTAGTGATAATATTCTTTTTTTTTTTTTTTTTTTTTGTCAGAGAGAGAGAGCGAGCACAGGCAGACAGAGAGGCAGGCAGAGGCAGAGGGAGAAGCAGGCTCCCTGCCAAGCAAGGAGCCCGATGCAGGACTCGATCCCAGGACGCTGGGATCATGACCTGAGGCGAAGGCAGCTGCTTAACCAACTGAGCCACCCAGGCGTCCCAGTGATAATATTCTTAAGTTTAGCTGTGCTTTCGTAAATGGAACTTCCTAGATTGGAATGAAGCAAAGTTGTTTAACATCTCCTCTTATCCCCTAGATTAAACCAGTGACACTATAGAAAATATATTACTTGTTAATATTGGTGTATGGTGATTAGGGGTTGAAAGAGTAATCTTTAAGTGAACCCTAAAATATGTTAGTAGCACTTAGTTATGTTCATCCTGCACTCTTAAACTTTATATAATACTTATATTTTTAAAAATCTACAGGGCGCCTGTGTGGCTCAGTGGGTAAAAGCCTCTGTCTTCGGCTCAGGTCATAATCCCAGAGTCGTGGGATCGAGCCCAGCATCAGGCGCTCTGCTCAGCAGGGAGCCTGCTTCCTCCTCTCTCTCTGTCTGCCTCTCTGCCTACTTGTAATCTCTGTCTGTCAAATAAATAAATAAAATCTTTTTTAAAATTCTACATACATTAAAATTACATTTTTATTGGTTTGGTATGATTATTTTATGTTTTAAATTCTTACTTTTTAAATGGAAGAAGTTTCCATCACAAGATAGGTATATTTGTTAAGGGGTAAAACTTGCAATCCAATTATGAAGTATTTCTAGTATTTACTAAGTTTTTTAAATTTTTATTTAAAAATATAATGCATGTGCTCACTTGGGCAGCACATATACTAAAAATATAATGTAACCCCACCACCGTCTCCCAACACCCTCCCCTCCCACTCCACTCAGTTTGTTTTATGACATTAAGAGTCTCTTTTGGTTTGTCTCCCTCCCGATCCCATCTTGTTTCATTTTTTCTTTTCCTACCCCCTTAACCCCCATCCCCGTTGCATCTCCACTTCCTCATATCAGGGAGATCATATGATAGTTGTCTTTCTCCGATTGACTTATTTTATAGTCTATACCTGTGAATGACATTTCAGATGTTATATTAAATCTAGTTTTAAAAACCATTGTATTATTTATCTACCCCAATACTGTCTTTTCATGCTTATTGAGTTATTTCCTAGATATTATACTGTTAAATGATTTGTTCTAAAATAATCATAGTGATAAAGTGAAAGAATGTTCTCCAAATATTATGTACTAAAAAGTGGTAGCCAGGAAGTACTGGTATATACCAGTATGTAGTGATCGCGGGCCAAGAAGATATACATACCCTTGTTCCCCCACAGAGACATTGAATTAACAACTATGTATGGACCCACAATACCTTTATGAGGACTCTAGAATCTAGATGAAAAGCTACAACATCCAGGCCAGTGTAAAATCAGGAAAAGAACCAGCTAAAGGTGTAGAACATAGCTTTATTTTGTATCTTGGGCTGTGTCCATACCTCTAGGTGGCATAGTAGTTACAACCAGCAGGAAACATCTCACTCAAGGCCTCTTCCATCAAAATGTAGCCAACATTCTGATTTGTGTGGTAGCTGCTTAGGGATTGATTTCCATCTCACCTGACTGAAGCATTGATAGACTACTGGCCTGGTGATGGTCATAGTTGGTAAGATATTAAAAATAGAGGCAGGCACCATCTCATTTCAAAACTGCATATAATTCTGCAGGCAGACATCAAGAGGAGCAAGAGATCAGAAAAGTTTTGAGAGATCCTATAACCTCTAGGTGGAGTGATGGATGAGTCTTTCCTTACAGGAAAGCCAGGAGAAGTGTTTGGGTTTCAGATGCCCAATTCTCAGCAAAAATTACAGGATATATTAAATATAGGGAAACATGATAATCAGTTTAACAAAATGAAACCCCAGAAATCAACCTTGAAAAATCTCAGATCCCAAATTACCTCATAAAGAATTTAAAACAATTATCTTAAAAACACTCAGTGACCTAAAGAAAATACAGACAACTAAATGAAATCAGGAAAATGACACATGACTAAAGGAAGAATATCAAGGAGAGAATAAAAAAAATTCTAGACATAAATAATATAATAATTGAACTGAAAAATTCACTAGAGTGTTCAATACTAGTTACAATCAGATAGAAAAATCAGTGAATTTGAGATTGGTCATTTAAAATAATTGAATGAGAGTGGTGCCTGGGTGGCTCAGTGGGTTAAGCCTCTGCCTTCAGCTCGGGTCATGATCTTGGGGTCCTGGAATCAAGCCCCGCATTGGGCTCTCTGCTCAGAGGGGAGCCTGCTTCCCCATCTTTCTCTGCCTGCCTCTCTGCCTACTTGTGATCCTTCTCTGTCAAATATTTCTTAAAATAATAAAATAATTGAATGAGAAATGCAAAACAAGAATGAAGTAAAAGAAATCCCAGGGCTGAGGGGAATTGGGAAGTGGATCAATATATCCATTATATATCTAATTATATGTGTGTGCTTATGTATATATATATAGGTATACATAAAATTGTATTTATAGTCTAATTGTATCTGATTATGTGATAACTGTATTTATATATGTACCTATTATATATTATTAGATTCACATGTACAAGTATACAGTTATGTATTTAATATTTATATGTCCACTATAAATATTAAATATATAAGGGTATATTGTGCTGGTGTAATGTAGGAGGAAAGATGGAAAGCACAGAAAACTTATTTGAAGAAATGATAGCCAAACATCCCAAATCTGAGGAAAGAGATGGTCATAGAATTCAGAGAGTTTATAAACTCTATTTAGGATAAATCCAATTGGATGCCAAACAGTATAATCAAAATATTGGGATTTAAGAAATAATCTTGGAAAAAGCAAGAAAAAAGCGATCCATCACACACAAATAAAATGGATTTCTCAGCAGAAACCTTGTAATGCAGAAGGGAGTAGAATGGAGTAGAATGACTTATTGAAAGTACTTAAAGTACTTAAAGCCAAACAAGGATCCTATGTAGGTAAAACCTAATTCAAAAATGAAGGAGAAATTAAAACTTTCTGAGATTAAAAAAGAACAACAACAAAAAAATACCATGGAGTCATTACCATTGGAGCTGCTCTATAATATTAAAGGAAGTCCTACAAGGTAAAAAGAAAGAATTGTTAGACAACCACTAAAGACAATGAAAATACTAGGTTCTCCAATAAAGGTTAGAGCTAGATATTGTAACCTGGATTATTATAATGTGCATGGAATGATAAAAATATTCAAAAATGATA
Organism: Taxidea taxus jeffersonii; assembly: GCA_003697995.1. NCBI lineage: Eukaryota > Metazoa > Chordata > Mammalia > Carnivora > Mustelidae > Taxidea > Taxidea taxus. Next base: position 24,438 of record RCUC01138440.1, on the reverse strand, counting down.
AATCTACGTTGATAGTTATATAATACAAATTGATGTAATGTGTGACATCAGTGACTCACAGTAAAGTTGTAGAACTGGAAAGTGGTTTCTGCTTATGATTCACATTGTTAACAGTTTAAAATAGGATACTATAACTTGAAGCATATAGAAAATCAATGAAACACAAAGGAAGGCAGTAAGAGAGAAAAAGAGGGACAAAAAGCTACAAAATGCTTAGAAGATAAATAACAAAATGATAATAGCAGTCCTTTCCTATCAGTAATTACTTTAAATGTAAATAGATTAAACTCTATGATCAAAGACTCCTACAACTAAACAACAACAACAAAAATCAAATCCTCTGTTAAAGAATGGGTAAAGGATTTGAATAGATATTTCTCCAAAGATAATACACAAATGTCCAACAAAAAAAAAACAAGAAAAGATGCTCTGCAGAGCTCATAATCAGGTAAATGCAAATGAAAACCACAATGAAATATCTCAGAAACATTAGGATGACTCCTGTAAAACAAAATAAAAGAGACAGTGACAAGTTGAGGATGTGGAGAAATTGGAACACTTGCCTACTGTTCATGGGGTTGTAGAACTGTGATGGAAAACCACTTGGAGATTTCTTAAAATTAAAAATATAATTACTTTATCATTAACATACTTAGTGAATTGGATATTTCAAATTCCCAATGTGCTTTCCTTAGTATTAAAATCTACAGTGATATAAATAAATAAATAAATAAATAAATAAAAATAAAATCTACAGTGTTCTCTGTTAATACAAAGAACAGAGTGAAAGAATTTTTCTCACATAATAATTATTTTTGTGGAAGGGGTAGTTTCTAACCTAATGATTTCCTAACCTAGTAGTTCATATTTGATCAGGCAATGGAATTTAGGTGTTTTTTAATTGTAATAAGAGTAAAGCAGTTCATATGGCAGCTTGTCAGAGGCAAATTAGGATAAACCAACTTATAAAGAAATTACTGAAGAAAGAGTATTCCACCTAGAATTAGCCCTAAGACAAAAAGTTGTGAAAACTGAGTGAACACTTAGAGTTAATTTTAGGAGTGAAACAAAGATGATTTCAAAATAATTAAAATGAATTAATTAAGGGGTATGAACTAAAAACAAACTGTGTCATGACTTTGATGAATATAAGCAATTCTCAAGTGTGAAGTATAGTATGTCTTAAGTGTGTTTTGTTCTTTGGTTTTTTAATAAAAATGAGGAGAAAAAATTCCTGGAAAAGAAAAACAAAAACAACGCTGTTAATTTGTCTTGTGGGACTTAAATAAGACATAGTTGGGAAGGAGGAAAATTTCCCAGTTTAGTGAAATGAGTATATTTATATCCCATAGATTTTGGTAGACCTACCTATCTGTATATTTATATTTATTTTTTAAGGGAAATGGATTTTTTTCCGTAGGGATAATACTAGTGGAGTACAATTAAAGTAATGGTTTCAAGTATGTGAAATCTAATATATCAAAGCAATGTCAAGAATAGAATCTCAAATTAGATATTGTTTTTAAAAAATAACAATGCATAAGTATAAAACGAATACAATATTAAGAAGTCTTGTAAATAAAAAATATAAGAAGCCTAATGTCAAAAGCATTATAAGAAGTAATTGGGAGGGGAGTGATTGGGTACAGATAGCAAGAAAGTCAAATATTTTAGCACAACTGATCAATAGGTAAAATTTATGGAGTGTTGTAAACATAGTTGAAAAAATTAAGAGATGACTGGAGGCTCAAATGTCACCGAATTTTCAGTAGTTGCTTTACATTAAAATAAATCTATTTGATGAGTTTAAATGTTCCAGAAGGGAGATTTAGTAGTTAAGAGAAATAATCCTCCTACAACAAAGAATTTTTCCTACAGTGGAAATAATTTTTGTTGACAAACTGTGAGAGAGCCTAAAATCCTTTATAGTATGTTATTCACTTTACTGTTCTAAAGAGCAGATTTATTTATTTTTTAGGCAAGTAAAGATAGAAAAGTATTTTCCAGCAGCTAACTGGCATGTTGTTCTCTTGCCTCTTCTCAAAGCTTTTCGGTTATGGTAGGCTTTTACGTTACATCAAGGCAAAGGAGAAAATAAAAGAAAATATATTTGCCCTAGCTTATGAATAACACACTGGATAAAATTTTCATGGTGTTACTGATTTTTTGAAAATGGATTAATCAACATTGAAACCAAGAGCAACATGGATATGGCTTAAGTTCTACACCAAAGTTGATAAATATTTCATATAAAGTGAAAAATAAGATTCAAAATAATGAGAAAATATTAATAGAGAAAGTAATAAACATAATATTAGGAAATCAGGAGAAACAGTAAAATAGTCTGGATGAGAGATGTTAATGACTAAAGTCAAAGGCAGAGACAATGAAATTGGGAGGATTCTAGTATAAACATTCTGAGCCATCATCCTCATCATCTGGATGTATAGCAGCATCTCATTCTTTCTGCTTTGTTTCCTTAATAATTTATTGCCCTCCAGTATCCAGAGGAATTCTGTTAAACTCTAATTCAAATTCTGCAATTTTGTCAGAATCCTTCAATTTCTCCCAGTGTCATGCAGGTCAGTATTTTAAAATAACGATTGGAGTGGCTGAAAGTCCTTTAGTGGTATATGTTGAATTGCTTTCCTTTAAAATAGACACTGGGCAGTATTGTAGCCAATGAGGCTTATCTGAGGTGCGATTGTTGCTAATGAAAATAGACATTGAAATCCTATCCATAACTTCAAAATGTAACCTTATTTGGAAATCTTACAGAAGATATATTGTTAGGATGAGGTTATTAGGATGGGCCCTCAGATAATATGACTCACGTCCTTATGAAAAGAGAAATTGGGACACATAGACATGCACAAAGGTAAAGGAGAATGCCATGTGATTACAGAAACAGACATTGGAGTGTTGCAGTTGCATGCTAAAGACTGAGAATTGCTGGGACCCACCAGAAGTTAGAATAGTTAGGGATGGATTCTTTCCTAAAGAGTTTATAGAAGCATGGCTCTGTCAACACCTCTACCTTCTAACTCCAAAACTGAGAAATTAAATTGTGTTTTTTAACCACCCAGTTTATGACACCTTGTTATGGCAGCCTTAGCAATTTTTTATGCTCATTGTCCTCCCTTATTTAATCTTCTTCTATTTTTACTACTACATTTTTTACTATTCATGTAGTAAGAGTATTCCCATCTTTATGTATTTTGGTGCTGACAAACTGACTGCCTTCATGTTCTTCTGGAAGGAGACTTGTCTGTGCCTTTCTTCTAGTTTTTCTTAAAACTGACTTGGAATTTATATATATATAAAAAATACTATGTCCTCAGAATGGGTTTTCTTAAGCCGCTGTATATAAATTGCTTTTTTTCCCCAAGCCTCTTGCCTGACTTTTAAAGTAACACACTTCACTCTACTCCTTCTTACCTAGGTTTTAACAATCACTAATCTTTTCTTCATTTCTATAAATTTGCCACTTTGAGAATCCTTTTAAATGGAATGAAATTCTGTGTTACCTTTTGAGACTGACTTTTTAAAAATCCATATAATTCTCTGACAATTCATCCAATTATAGCCAATTATATGAAGAAAATATTAAGACCTTTTGTTGAGTAATATTCCATGGTATTCTATTCACCATTCACAACTGAAGAACACACCGCATGATTTCAATTTTTAGTTTCTAAGCAGTTCTATAGGTTTTGTGTGAAAGAAAGTTTTCCAAAAAGTTTTCATGCCCAACAGAGTACTTGCAGGGTTTTATTATAATTGCGTACTTTTATAGGAAACTGCCAAACTGTTATGCATAATGAGTGCACTGTTTTACACGCCAACTACCAATGTATGTGTGATTTCTCCGCATTGTCACCAGCATTTGATATTATCACTACTTTTTCTTTTAGATCTTTTAATATATGCATGTTCTGATATGTTAAATAATTTTGAACATAGTTTCACATATTTTTCCTATGTGTATATCCTCTTTAATGAAATGTCTGTATAGTCTGTTGCACATTTGCTAATGGGATTGTTTGTGTTTTTACTGTAGAGATTTAAGAGTACTTTATACTTTCTAGGGGACGGGAGGAAAAAATTTCCCCTGTATTCAGTAACTAGAACCTGTTAATAAAGCTGATAAAAGGTAGATTAATAGAAAAGGAAGTTTACTTTGTATACACCCAAGGGACATGACCAACACTAGTGAAAACCCCAAACAGAACTTTAGACCTAGAGACTTATATCCATCTCACGTTAACAAAGGGTGGTAAAGAAAAGATTTGACAAAGGAAGAGGAAAGATTTTTGAGGGAATGTTAAGTGATGCAAAGTTGACAAAGAAGTGACTGATAAATAAGAGTTGTATAGTACAGTTTGTTATTTCTACTCAAATAATCTCAGCTGTTAATAGTTGTTTCCAGAGATGTTCCTCTTTTCCTCCTAAGGGAAAGGAGGGCATTTTTTACAAATGAAACTTTCTTTTACAAAAGGGAAAAATAAGCCTTGCTTTTAAGCAGAAAGTGAGGAGGACAGCTCCTTCTATGGTTGTTCCTTTTCTTTTTTTAAGATTTTATTTAGTTATTTGACAGACAGAGTTCACAAGCAGGGAAAGAGGCAGGCAGAGAGAGAGGGAAGCAGGCTCCCCACCGAGCAGAGAGCCTGATGTGGGGCTCAACCCCAGGACCCTGGGATCATGACCTGAGCCGAAGGCAGAGGCCTTAACCCACTGAACCACCCAGGTGCCCTTTCCTTCTTAACAACCTTTACCTCAAAATGATCTGTATGCCAAATGGCATTTTTTAAAATGGCATATCCTAATCTCTTTCATTAGATACAAGTTGTCTCTCAGATGCACAGTTTGCAAACATTTTCTCCTGGTTGTAGCTTATGATTTCACAGTGTGTTATAGAAAGCAAAGATTTTTTTATTTTGACTAGATTCAATTTATCAGGTTTTTGTTTTATAATAAAGGTTTAGATTTTTGGTAACAACTGAACTCTTCCCCTAGCCCTGAGTCAAGTACTATTTTCTATCATTTTTTTTCTAAATGAATTTTATTATGAGTGTCATGATTTTACATTATTCTAAGTCCACAATGTAATCTAAGTTAACTTTTATATTTGTGACATTGATGACAAGGCTCTTATTTTTTGCTTAAACTTAAATGTCTCTACTTGGTCTAGTACCATTTGTTTTTCCTTCACTGAATTGTTTTTGCAACTTCGTGAAAAATTAGTTAGGCTATTTATGTTTTCCTGTTTCTGGGTTTTGTCTTCAGTTATAGTACTGTCTCTATGCCAATATCATGTTGTTTTTATTACCATACTTATTATAAATACTCTGCTGTATAGTAAGTCTTGAAATCTAGTAGACTGATTCCTCCCTTTCCATATCATTTTCAAATTTGTTTTAGCTATTCAGTATCCTGTGCTTTTCTATTGTTGGTACAAAACGAATAAATATATTAGAATCTCTGAAAGCAAGTTTATTTGAGTTTTATTTGAGTCCAAGTTAAGATTACTGTCTGGGAAACATATTTTTCCCAAGGAAGAAAGTCCTCTAGAGAATGAACAATTTTTACTTGTGTAGGCATAGCTATTGTACACCAAGTTATAATGGATTCATGGCTCTATCATTAATTAGGGCATAACCATTTATTTGGCCTGAATTTATAAGTATACTTTTTACATCTAAAAAGCTCAAAAGATTATAGATAAGCCTATAGGCAAAAATCACAGGTTTTATTGTTAAGGAATGCAGGGAATAGAGGGTATTAACAGATATCTGAAAGAAAATATGATTTTCCTCTAAACTACTCACTCACAAAGCAGGTAAGTAATGCATGTGTGATGTGCCGTAAACCAGGCTTTGTTTTTAAGAGTTTATATACAGTCATGTTGACTTGGGAAGAAATCTAAAATGGCTTCCCTTATATATCAGGCCTTTAGAGAGTCTTCTCTCATTGTTTCCCTCTTTTGATTAATAATCTTTTAACAAAAGCTTTAATGATCATTATTTTTCCCTAGATGCCTGGGTGATTGCTTATCTTCCCAGAGTATATTATGTCCCACAGTGCTATGCATGATTTACGTCAGCTAGGAGCCTATGTGGGGAGTCAGCAGTATGATTTTTAATAAGGAACATTACAACTGACATTTATTTTTCTTAAGGAGATTAAATTGCTGTGCAAACATTGTATGTCTGCTTTATGAAGAGTTTTACCTTTACATTTTTTGGAGACATTTATACCATAAATGCAGAAATAGTAATAAAAATCCAGTTAACGACAATTAACCAGTGGAGATTAAGTACATAATTAGAAAGACAATAGCAGACCCTAAAAAGAAATCCAATAGAAGCATTTTGATAATCTTAAATTAATATGAGTATTTGAGTACTTTCGTCTTCATCTATAGTTATTCGTGCTTTGTAATATGTTTGAGCTGGTTGGTGTAAAATGGTAAATTTTCTGTTATGTGAAACAATTTGTCTGGCTAATTAGTTTCCGTGGATATTTCATCTTCTGATAGTTCTATCTCCCAAAATATTTGGCTATTGATACTAATATTAGTATAATTTTTGTTAGAGTCAGGCAATTCAATTTGAGGTGTAAATTAGCATTACAACGTATAGCAGTTATATAGAGTCATGAGGAAATGAAGTCTGGTTACAAAATTATTCAAAAAGTATTATAGAGGTGTTTTGTAAACCTTCCCAACAGAAACTCCCTTCTTCTATATATCTTACTTTGTGTAGGCATAGCTATTGTATGCCAAGTTGGAGTGGACTCAGGGCTCCATTGCTATTTATGGCATAACCATATATTTTGCCTGGATTTATAGATGGTAGTCGATATTGGAATCCAGTAAGAGTCATTGCCTCAGTTGGTGACATGGGGCGAGGCAGGCAGGATGGTGGGGGAGTATGTGATGCTGTTTCAACTGGCCCCCTAAAGTGAGCTGATTATCAACCAGATCACTCTGAACACACATGAAATCAGCCTGATATTAGAATTATACACTTCTGGATCTCTAGAGGGGCAGAAGATGCCAGTGGTCAGGCAAAGTGGAGTGAGAACCTCAGGCTGATATCAGGAGATAAACAAAAGAGGGAGGGAGGCACGAGAAGTGACCCATAGGGAAATAATGCCCCAATACAAGAGTGCCCTGTGATTGGGGACCAGCATTAACTTGGAGTCTGCTTGAAAGCACTCAAAAGGAGCAAAAGATCTTATGGGGAAATCAGTGGAATCAGGCAGTTAGGGGCACAGGTTTAAGCCCACAGACCCAGGACAGCCACCACCGGTGCCCTGCCAGAGAGAGGGTGGTGAAGCATCCAGGCCATGGTCCCTGAGCTGCTGGTGCATGTGAGAGTGTCTGGGTGGCAGCATGCATGAGAGCGTCTGGTGTGAATGCCAGCTGGCACTCTCTAGAACCACAGCATTTTGCACTCTGCATGTGCACTGCACGACCAGAGTCTGAGTAGTTCTCCACACCCTCCCCTGAGAGAGGTCCATTTGAGTACTAGCCAGGGCACTCTAGGACAAACAAGAGTCTAAACACTCCCAACCCTGGAGCTGCCCAGACAGCTGCAGCAAAGACAGCCACTGGGTGCCAGCACTCTGAACTAAGACTGCTTGCAGTTTTAGTAGTACCAGGGTACAAGCGGGAGCTCCTTCAACCCCTGAGACTGTGGCTGGGAACATGCTTTTCTTTGGAAGGTGGCAGAGGACAGTCTGTGTGCTCTGGACCTCCCAGATGGGATTAGACTGAGGCATTTCTCTGAGACAAGGTCTGGGTGCAGTTTGCTTTCCTCTAAACCTCCAAAGAACTGAAGAACCACCAAAAGCTGCCAAGGATGGGGTGGGGGTGGGGGACCTCTGGAGAACAAAAGCCTGAAAAACCAGTTTCCTCAGAGCCCAGCCCCATGATAGGGGGGAGGAGGACTCAACCCTAACAAGACTGCCTGAAAAACCATATGGCAGCCCCTCCCCCAGAAGGCCAGCCAAACAAAACAAAAGAACAACCACCGCAGAGTTGCCATAATAACTGTAAAACCCCAATATCAGAGGAAACGAAGAAATTCAGCTCCCAGAATGGCCCTAAAGCCTGTATATTTCATACAGACAAGTCTTATTTTTAATTCATTCCCACTATTCTCCTTCTTTTTAAATTTTTAATCATTTTTAACCTATTTACCATCACAATGAGATTCAGTACATCAAATTACATAATAACCTCTTGAAATTTTTTGATACATAAACCTGTGGGGGTTTTTTTCTTTTTTGCTTTTCTATCTTTCTTAATATTCATATAGAGATAAGCTTCAAGGTAGTCCTTTTTCCCCAAACAATACTACACCTATATATAAACCAGTCTTAAACTCCCCTTATCTCTGGAAAGATGAGTCCTTTAACAAAGATATCAAGATACATCCAGGAAGAATCAAAATAACCTTCCTCACCCACACTGAGAATTTATAACCACTCTCCCATCTTTTTCTTCTGTCAGTGTTTCTGTGTATTTGTTTTTGTCCTGGTAGTATATAAATCTCATACTTGGGGTTCGTTTTGGCTGGATTGTTTTTCTCTTGTCATTTACTTGTTTTTCTAGTATATTTATTTATTTATTTTAAGGTTTTATTTATTTATTTGACACACCGAGATCACATGTAGGCAGAGAAGAAGGCAGACAGAGAGGGGGAAACAGGCTCCCTGCCGAACAGAGAGCCTGATGTGGGGCTGGATCCCAGGACCCTGGGACCATGACCTGAGCTGAAAGCAGAGGCTTTAACCCATTGAGACACCCAGGCTGCCCCCTCATGTCATTTACTTTTGTTGGTCTTTTCATTTGTCTGTTTTTGTTTGTATATTTTATAAATGAGCACTAAATGAGAAGAACATGCAGCCAAGAATACTCTATCCAGCAAGACTGACATACAAAGTGGATGGAGAAATAAAGAGCTTCCAAGACTGGCAAGGATTCAAAGAGTATGTGACCACCAAGATGGTACTACAAGAAATATGAAGTGGGGTTCTACAAAAGAAGAAAGAACCTAAGAGTGTCATTGAACAGAAATTTATGGATATAATCCATAGAAACAAGGACTTCACAGTCAACTGGATATCGATAAAAATGTATCTCTTGATAATCACTCTCAACGTGAATGGTCTAAATGGGCCCATAAAACAACACAGGGTTGGTCATTGGATAAAATGACAGGACCTGCCTGTATGTTGTCTACAAGAGACCCATTTTGAACCTAAGGACACATCCAGGCTGAAAGTGAAGAGACGGAGAAACATCTTTCGTGCCAATGGGCTTCAAAAGAAGGCTGGGGTAGCGATTCTCAAATCAGATATATTAGAATTTAAACTAAGGACTGTAATCACAGATACAGAAGGACACTACAGCATTCTTAGAGGGACAATCCACAAGATGATCTAACAATTGTAAATACTTATTCCCCCAACATGGAGCAGCCAACTACATAAGACAAATGTTAATCAAGATAAAGGGTCTTACTGGAGGGGAGACAAGATGGCGGGGAAGTAGGAGGAGGTGCTGTTTCAACCTGTATCCTAAAGTGAGCTGATTACCTACCAAAGAATTCTGATCACCCGTGAAATCAGCCTGAGGTTGGAATATACACTTCTGGATCTCTACAGGGACAGAAGATGTCAGTGGGCAGGTAAAGCCGAGTGGGAACATCAGACTGATATCAGAAGATAAACAAAAGGGGGAGGGAGCCACCAGAAGCGACCCATTGGAAAGTGATTCCCCAATACGAGAGTGCCCTGGGATTGGGGACCAGCATTGACTTGGAGTCTGGTTGGGGGACTCAAAGAGAGTAAAGGATCATGGGGGGAGATTGTGGGAATCGGGGTGGTTGGGGACAGGGGCTTGAGTCCCTAGACCCAGGGCAGCCACCCCTGGTGCTGAGCCAGAGAGAGTGTGGCTAAGAAACCAGGTTTTGGTCCCTGGGCCACCAGCATGCCTGAAAGCATCTGAGTGGCGGACCCTGTGAGGGGCAGGGAGCCTTGCCAGTGGCAGAACCACATCCTCTTGCACTCTCTGCACACCCCACTACCAGAGCCTGAGTCACGCCCCTCACTGCTCCCTGAGAGAGGTGCGTGCAGGCGCCAGCAGGCACTTTCTTGGACACGAAAGTCTGAGCACTCCCAGCCTGAGCCAGTGGGAAAATCTCAGTGCACTATCACTGCTTGGACCTCTCTGGCATTCTGGGGCTGCCCAGACAGCCGTGGCTATCGTGGTTTTGTGTACAAGCAGGAGTTCCTGTGTCCCCAGATACCGTGACTGGGAACATGCTCTCCCAGCAGCTGAGGGGAAATTTATGTGCTCTGGAGCACCCAGAGGGGGACAAACTGAGGCTTCTCTCTGAGAGGGAGGTCTGGGGGCAGTTTGCTTTCCTCTAAACCTCCAAAAACCATCAAAAGCTGCCAAGGCCAGAGAAAACAAACAAACAAACAAACAACAAAAACCTCCAGAGAACAAAAGCCTGAAAAACCAGTTTCCTCAGAGCCCACCCCCTTGATGGGGGCAGGAGGACTTAACTCTAGGGACATTGCCTGAAAACCCAAGCAGCAAGCCCCTCCCCTAGAAAGCCAATCAAACAACAACAACAACAACAACAATAACAACAACAACAACAACAACAACAAAGAGGACAACCAGCACTGTTTCATAGATACATCTTTTATTTTTAATTCGTTCCCACTATTTGGTTCATTTTTTAATAGATAAATTTTTATCCTATTTACCATCACAGTGAGATGTCCAGTACGTCAAATTCCATGATAACCTTTTAACCTGAACTTTATGATACATATACCTGTGTTTTTCTTTTGCTTTTCTATTTTTTTAATTTTTTAAATTTTACTTTAGTTTAGTTTAGTTTATTCTTTTTTTATTTTTATTTTTAATATTCATATAGAGTTAAACTTCAAGGTAATCCCCTTTCCCCAATCAATGCTACCCGTATAGGTAAACCAGTTTTTAATCCCCTTTTATCTTAGGAAAGTTGAGTCCTTTAACAAAGGTATCAAGATACAGCCAGGAAGAATCAAAATAACCTTCCTCACCCACACTGAGAATTTATCCACTCTTCCAGCCTTTTCTCCCGCCAGTGTTTCTGTGTATTTCTTTTTGTTCTGGTAGTATACAAATCTTATACTTGGTGTTCTTTTTGATGAGGTTCTTTTTTTTTTTTTTCCTCTTGTCATCTACTTTTATCAGTCTTGTTGTTCGTCTGTTTGTGTTTGTATACTTCATAAATCTAACCTTGGGGCCCATTTGGGCTGGGCCTTTTCTTTTATTTTATCTGCCTTTTTTTCCTCTCTCTCTTTCGTTTTCTTTTTTCTTTTCTTACTTTCTTTTCTCTTTGGTTTGGGAGGGGACTCTTGATTGCTCAGAAGTGTTCCAGGGTGCACCTTGTCTGCACCACGTTCGATACATTCAGCTACATCCGTCCGGCCATCTCTCACCAAAATGACTAGGAGGAGGAACGCCCAACAGAAGAAAAATTCAGAGGCTGGGCCTTCTGCGACAAACCTAATGGCTATGGACATAGACAATATGTCAGAAAGGGAATTCAGACTAACAATTACCCAGGCAATAGCTAAGTTGGAGAAAGCCATGGATGACAAAATGGAATTGATGAGGGCAGAAGTGAAAGCCACCAGGGATGATGTTCACAATGTTCTCAATGAGTTCCAATTGAATCTAAATTCTCGAAAAGCTAGGGTAATTGAGACAGAAGATAGAACTAGTGATCTGGAGGACAACCAGATAAAGAGAAAGGATCAGGAGGAAGCCTGGAACAAACAGCTTAGAAGCCATGAAAACAGAATAAGGGAAATAAATGGTGCCATGAAATGTTCCAACATCAGAATTATTGGAATCCCTGAGGGGGAGGAGAAAGAAAGAAGACTAGAAGATATAGTTGAACAAATTTTCCAAGAAAATTTTCCCAATATGGCCAATGGAACCAGCGTTCGTGTACTAGAGGCAGAACAGACTCCCCCCCAAGATTATAGACTCTAGAAACACATCAAGATACCTGAGAGTGAGAACGATGAATCATATTTGTAGACAGGACCTCTTGAAAGCAACAAGGACAAAGAAGTTCCTTACACACAGAGGAAAGCCCAATCAGAATAACATCAGACCTGTCCACAGAAACCTGGCAAGCCAGAAAGGGTTGGCAAGACATATTCAGAGCACTAAATGAGAAGAACATGCAGCCAAGAAACTTTATCCAGCAAGACTGACATTCAAAATGGATAGAGAGATAAAGAGTTTCCAAGACTGGCAAGGTTTAAAAGAGTATCGACTACCAAGCTAACACTGCATGACATATTAAGGAAGGTTCTATAAAAGTGGAAAAATCCTAAGAATATCACTGAACAGAAATATGCGGAGACAATCTACAGGAAGAAAGACGTCAAAGGTAAGATGATGTCAATAAAAACATATCTCTCAATAATCATTCTCAATGTGAATGGCTTAAATGCACCCATAAAATGACACAGGGTTGCAGACTGGATAAAATGACAGGACCCTTCCATATGTTCTTACAACAGAGCCATTTCGAACCTAAGGATACACCCAGACTGAAAGTGAAGAGATGGAGAAGAAACTTTCATGCCAATGGACCCCAAACAAAGGCTGGGGTAGTGATTCTCCTATCAGCTAAATTAGATTTTAAACTAAAGACTGTAGTCAGAGGTACTGAAGGGCACTACATCATTCTTAAAGGGACTATCCACCAAGAAGATCTAACAATTGTAAATATTTATGCCCCCAAAATGGGAGCAGCCAATTACATAAGAAAACTCTTAATCAAGATAAAGAGTCATATTGATATGAATACATTAATAGTAGGGGATCTTAACACGCCACACTCAGTAATAGACAGATCATCCAAGCAGAAAATCAGTAAGGAAACAAGAGCATTGAATGACACATTGATGGACCTGAATGACCTGATGGACCTCATAGATATATACAGAACATTCCACCCTAAAACAACAGAATACTCATTCTTCTCAAGTGCACATGGAACCTTCTCCAGAATAGACCACATACTGGGCCACAAAGCAAGGCTTAACTGATACCAAAAGATTGAGATTATTCCTTGCATATTCTCAGATCACAATGCTTTGAAACTGGAGCTCAACCACAAGGAAAAGGTTGGAAGGAACTCAATCACCTGGAGGATAAAGACCACCTTGCTTAAGAATGCTTGGATCAACCAGGAGATCAAAGAAGAACTTAAATAATTCATGGAAATGAATGAGAATAAAGACACTTTGGTCCAAAACCTATGGGATACAACAAAGGTGGTCCTAAGGGGGAAATACATAGCCACTCAAGACTCCTTCAAAATAAAAAAAATTGAAAAATCCAGAATACAACTGATATCTGTACACCTTAAAGAACTGGAGAATCAGGAACAAATTAAGCCACCTCTAAACACAAAAAGGGAAATAATCAACATTAGAGCAGAGATCATTGAGATAGAAACCAAGGATACAGTAGAACACATCAATGAAACTAGAAGCTGGTTTATTGAAAGAATCAATAAGATCGATAAACCATTGGCCAAAATAATTCAAAGGAAAAGAGAGAAGGCCTAAATTAATAAAATTATGAATGAAAAGGGAGAGATCACCTCTAACACCAAGGAAATAGAAACAATCATCAGAAGTTATTATCAACAGTTATATTCCAATAAGTTAAGTCACCTTGATGAAATGGTTGCATTCCTGGAAAACTATAAACTGCCAAAATTGATCCAGGAAGAAATTGACAACCTGAATAGACCAATATCTAGTAACAAAATTGAAGCAGTGATCAAAAACTTCCCAAAAAACAAGAGCCCAGGACTTGATAGATTCCCTGGGTATTTCTACCCTTCAAAGAAGAGATAACACCTATTCTCCTGTAGCTGTTTCAAAAAATTGAAGCAGAAGGAAAACTTCCAGCCTCTTTTTATGAAGCCACTATTACCCTGATTCCCATACCAGGCAAAGACCCACCAAAAATGAGAATGTCAGACCAATTTCACTGATGAATAGGGATGCTAAGATCTCAACAAGATTCTAGCAAACAGGACCCAACACCACATAAAAAAGATTATCCACCATGACCAGGTGGGTTTATCCCTGGGTTGCAAGGATGGTTCAACATTCTAAATCAATGTGTAAGAACAAATCAATAAGAGAAGAGAGAAGAACCACATGATCCTCTCAACTGATGGATAAAAAGCGTTTGACAAAATCTAGCATCTGTTCCTGATTAAAACGCTTCAAAGTATAAGGGTAGAGGGAGCATTGCTGAACTTCATAAAATCTATCTATTAGGTATCCACAGCAAATATCATCCTCAATGGGAAAAAGCTGACAGCCTTCCCTTTGAGATCAGGAACATGTCAAGGATGCCCACTGTCACTACTCTTGTTCAGCATTATATTAGAAGTCCTAGCAACTGCCATCAGACAACAAAGAGAAATAAAATGTATCCAAATTTGCAATAGAGCTGTCAAACTTTCTCTCTTCACAGATCATATGATACTTTATATGGAAAACCCAAATACGCCACCCTGAAATTACTAGAACTTTTATAGCAATTCAGTAATGTGGCAGGATACAAAGTCAATGTACAGAAATCAGTTGCTTTCTTATACAATACACTAACAATGAAAACACAGAAAGGGAAATTAGAGAATCAATTCCATTTATGATAGCACCAAGAACCATAAAATACCTGGGAATAAACAAAACCAAAGAGATTAAGGATCTGTGCTCGAGGAACTACAGAACACTCATGAAAGAATACAAAGAAGACACAAAGATGGAAGACCATTCCATGCTCTTGGATCGGAAATGTCTATACTGCCTAGAGCAATCTGTACTTTTTATGCTATTCTGACCAAAATTCCACTGGCATTTTTCAAAGAGCTGGAGGAAACAATCCTAAAATTTGAATGGATTCAGGAGAGACCCCAAATTGCTAAGGAAATGTTGAAAAAGAAAAACAAAACTGGGGCCATCATGTTGCCTGATTTCAAGCTTCACTACAAAGTCGTGATCACCAAGACAGCATGGTACTGGCATAAAATCAGACACATACCTCAGTAGAACAGAGTCAAGAGCCCAGATATGGACCCTAAACTCTATGGTCAAATAATCTTTGACAAAGCAGGAAAAAAATATACAGTGAAAAAAAAAAACAGTCTCTTCAATAAATGATGCTTTGAAAATTGGACAGCTATATGTAGAAGAATGAAACCTGACCATTCTCTTAGAACACCATACACAAAGATAAACTCAAAATGGAGAAAAGACCTGGATAAGAGGTAGGAACTCATCAGAATCCTAGCGGAGCACAGCAACTTCTTTCAAGATATGTCTCCAAAGCCAAAGGAAACAAAAGCGAAAATGAATTTTTGGGACTTTATCAAGATCAAAAGCCTCTGCACAGCAAAGGAAACAGTCAACAAAACAAAGAGGTAACTCACGGAATGGGAGAAGATATTTGCAAATGACAGTATAGACAAAAGGCTGATATCCAGGATCTATAAAGCACTTCTCAAACTCAACACACACAAAACAGATAATCATGTCAAAAAATGGGCAGGAGACATGAACAGACATATCTCCAATGGAGACATACAAATGGCTATCAGACATATGAAAAAATGTTCATCATCACCATCAGGGAGATTCAAATTAAGACCACATTGAGAACCACCTTACACCAGTTAGAATGGCCAAAATTAGCAAGACAGGAAACAACGTGTGTTGGAAAGGATGTGGAGAAAGTGAAGCCTCTTACACTGTTGGTGGGAATGCAAGTTGGTGCAGCCAATTTGAAGACCAGTGTGGAGCTTCCTTAAGAAATTAAAAATAGAGCTTCCCTATGACCCTGCAATAGCACTACTGGGTATTTACCCCAAAGATAGAGATGTAGTGAAAAGAAGGGCCATCTGCACCCCAATGTTCATAGCAGCGATGGCCACGGTTGCCAAACTGGAAAGAACCGTGATGCCCTTTGTTAGCCAAACTGTGGAAAGAACCGTGATGCCCTTCAAAGGACAAATGGATAAGTAAGATATGGTCCATATACTATGAAGTATTATACCTCCATCAGAAAGATGAATACCCAACTTTTGTACCAACATGGTCAGGACTGGAAGAGATTTCTTAGTGAAATAAGTCAAGCAGAGAGATTCAATTATCATATGGTATCACTTATTTGTGGAGCAGAAGAAATAACATGGAGGGCATGGGGAGATTGAGAGGAGAAGTGATTCATGGGAAATCGGAGAGGGAGTTGAACCATGAGAGACTATGGACTCTGAAAAACAATCTGAGGGTTATGAAGGGGCAGGGGTTGGGAGGTTTGGGGAGCCTGATGGTGGGTATTATGAAGGGCCCGTATTGCATTGGGTACTGGGTGTGGTACATAAACAATGAATTCTGTTAAACTGAAAAGAAATTAAATAAAAAAAATAGCCTAACTATTTCATGGCTTTCTTTTAGTCTCCAGGCTGACCAAATTCTTTCCTCCTTTTTTTTAAACCAACTTATTAATTCATTTTTTTGAATCTTTTAAAATGTTCATCTTTACAGTCATATTCCACCCTCTCATCATGTTTAACCTAATTTTTGTATATATATAAGTTTGCTTTCCTTAAAATTTTGGGAGGTAGTTTCTTCTATCAGGCCAAAATAAACCCAAAATCAAGTTTCATGGCTCAGTTCTAGTCATCAATAGATATTTTTTCTTTTTTCCACTCTTTTCTTCTCTACCCAGTCCCAAGTCTCTTCTGATTTGATTACTGTATATTTTTCTGGGGTCATTGTTACCCTTTTAGTATTTTGTTCTCTCATTCATCTACTCTTGTCTGGATAAAATCACAAGACAGAAAAACTCACCATAGGAAAAAAAAAAGGAACCAGGGGGAGTACCTATGGCTAAGGACTGAATCAATATGGATTTTGGTAATGTGTCAGAACTACAGTTCAGAATGAGAATTATCAAGGGTGCTAGCTGGGATCAAAAAAGCATGGAAGTTATTAGAGAATCCCTTTCTGGAGAAATAAAATCCCTTCCTGGAGAAATAAAAGAACTAAAATAAATAGTTAGTTCTTTACTAAAATAAAAGAACTAACCAAGTTGAAGTAAAAAAGCTATTAATGAGTTACAATAAAAAATGGGGTCTCTTACTGCAAGGATAAATGAGGCAGAAGAGAGAATTAGTGATGTAGAAGACCAAATGATGGAGAATAAAGAAGCTGAGGAAAAGAGAGACAAACAACTACTGGACTATGAGGGGAGAATTCGAGAGATAAGTGATACCATAAGATAAACCAATATTAGAATAATTGGGATCCCAGAAGAAGAAGAAAGAAAGAGGGGGGCAGAAGGTATATTGGGGGAAAATTATAGCAAAGAGTCTCCCTAATGTGGCAAAGGGAATAAACATCAAAATCCAGGAGGCACAGATTATCCCCCCTCAAAATCAATAAAAACAGGTCCACACCCGTCATCTAATAGTAAAACTTACAAGTCTCAGTGACAAAGAGAAAATCCTGAAAACACCTTGGGTAAAGAGGTATGTAACATATAGTTATTAGATATTAGATTGGCAGCAGACCTATCCACAAAGACCCAGCAGGCCAGAAAGGTTTGGCATGATATATTCAGAGCAGTAAAAGAGAAAGATATGCAGCCAAGAATACTATATCCATCTAGGCTGTCATTGAAAATAGAAGGATAAAGAGTTTCCAGGATGAACAAAAACTAAAAGAATTTGAAGCATCAAACCATCCCTATAGGAAATATTGAAAGGGGTCCTCTGAGCAGACAGAGAGCCTGGAAGTAACAGATCATAAAGAAACAGAGATAATATACAGTAACAGTCACTGTACAGGCAGTACAATGGAACTGAATTCATATCTTTCAATAGTTACCCTGAATGTGAATGGGCTAAGTGCCCCAATCAAAAGACACAGGGTATCAGAATGGATTAAGAAAACAAGACCCATTGATATGCTGTCCGCAAGAAACTCATTTTAGACCCAAAGACACATCCAGATTTAAAGTGAGGGTATGGGAAACTATTCACCCTCACTCACAATGGACATGAAAAAAAAGCTGGGGTAGCAATGCTTGTATCAGATAAATTAGATTTTTAAGGCGAATACTATAATAAAAGATGAGGAAGGACACTATATCATACTTAAAGGGTCTGTACAATAAGAAGATCTAAAAATTTTAAGTACCTATGCCCCTAAAATGTGAGCAGCCAATTATATGAACAAATTAATGACAAAATCGAAGAAACACATTGACAATAATACAATAATAGTAGGGGACTTTGAGGCAGTCCTGAGAGGAACATATATAATGATACAAACATTTCTCAAGAAACAAGAAATGTCTCAAGTACACAACCTAACACTACACCTAAATGAACTGGAGAAAGAACAGCAAAGAAAGCCTAAACCCAGCCTGAGAAGAGAAATAATAAAGGATCAGAGCAGAAATCAATGAAATAGAAACCAAAAGAACAGTAGAACAAATCAACAAAACTAGGAGCTGGTTCTTTGCAAGAATTAATAAGATTGATAACCCCCTGGCTAGACTTATCAAAAAGAAAAAAGAAAGGACCCAAATTAATAAAATCATGAATGAAAGAGGAAAGGTCACAGCCAACACCAATGAAATACAAAGAGTTATAAGAACATATTATGACAACTATACGCCAGCAAATTTGACAAACTGGAAGAAATGGATGCACTCCTAGAGACATATAAACTACCAAAACTGAACCAGAAAGAAATAGAAAACCTGAACACATCCATAACCAACACGGAGATTGAAGCAGTCATCAAAACTCTCCCAATAGGGGCACCTGGGTGGCTCAGTGGGTTAAAGCCTCTGCCTTCAGCTCAGGGCATGATCTTGGAGCCCTGGGATCAAGCCCCGTGTTGGGCTCTCTGCTCACCAGGGAGACTGCTTCCCTTCCTTTCTCTCTGCCTGCCTCTCTGCCTACTTGTGATCTCTGTCTGTCAAATAAATAAATAAATAAATAAATAAATAAATAAATAAATAAAGCTTAAAAAAACAAAACAAAACAATACTCTCCCAACAAACAAGATTTCCCAGGGGAAATCTACCAAACCTTTCTCCTGGATCTGCTCCAAAAAATAGAAATGGAAGGAAAACATCCAAACTCATTTTATGAGGCAAGCATTACTTTGATCCCAAAACCAAAGACCCCATCAAAAAGGAGAATGAGAGACCAATATTCTTGATGAACACAGATGACCAAAAATTCTCACCAAAATACTAGCCAATATGATCCCACAGTACATTAAAAGGATTATTCACCACGTCCAAGTGGGATTTATCCCTGGGCTGCAAGGTTGGTTCAACGTCCGTGAATCAATCAATATAATACAGTACATTAATAAAAGAAAGAACAAGAAACATAGGACACTCTCAATAGATGCTGAAAAAGCATTTGACAACATACAGCATCCTTTCTTGATCAAAACTCTTCACAGTGTAGGGATAGAGGATACATACCTCAATATCATCAAAGCCATCTATGAAAAACCCACAGCAAATACCTTTCTCAATGGGGACAAACTGAGAGCTTTTCTTCTAAGCTCAGGAACATGGCAGGAATGTCCACTCTCACTACTTCTATTCAGCATAGTACTAGAAGTCCTAGCCTCAGCAATCAGAAAACAAAAAGAAATAAAAGGGATCCAAATCTGTAAAGAAGAAGTCAAACTCTCACTCTTCGCAGATGATATGATACCTTGTGTGGAAAACCCAAAAGACTCCACCTCAAAACTGCTGGAACTCATCCAGGAATTCAATAAAGTTTCAGGATATAAAATCAGTGCACAGAAATCAGTTGCATTTCTATATACCAACAGCATACAGGAGAAAGAGAAATGAAGGAGTTGATCCCATTCACAATTGCACCTAAAACCATAAGATACCTAGGAATAAACCTAACCAAAGAGGCAAAGAATCTGTACTCAGAAAACTATAAAGTACTCATGAAAGATATTGAGGAAGACACAAAGAAATGGAGAAACGTCCATGCACATGGATTGGAAGAACAAATATTGTGAAAATGCCTATGCTACCTAAAGCAATCTACACATTTAATGCAACCCTATCAAAATTCCATCCACTTTTTTCAAAAGAATGGAATAAATAATCCTAAAATTTAATATGGAACCAGACAAAACCCTGAATAGCCAGAGGATTGTTGTAAAAGAAAACCAATGTTGGTGACATCACGACTCCAGACTTCAAGCTCTATCACAAAGCTGTCATCATCAACACAGTATGGTACTGGCACAAAAACAGACACAGATCAATGGAACAGAATACAGAGCCCAGAAATGGACCCTCAACTCTAGGGTCAACTAATCTTCAAAAAAGCAGGAAAGAATGTCCAAGGGAAAAAGTCTCTTCAACAAATGATGTTGGGAAAGTCACACAGCCACATGCAGAAGAATGAAATTGGACCATTTCCTTATACCACACACAGGAATAGTCTCAAAATGGATGAAAGACCTCAATGTGAGAAAGGAATCCATCAAAATCCTTGAGGAGAACACAGACAGCAACCTCTTTAACCTTAGCCTCAGCAACTTCTTCCTAGAAACATCGCTAAAGGCAAGGGTAGCAAGGTCAAAAATGAACTATTGGGACTTCATCAGGATCAAAAGCTTTTGCACAGCAAAAGAAACAGTCAACAGAACCAAGTGACAACTGAGAATGGGAGAAGATATTTGCAAATGACATATTAAAGGGCTAGTATGCAATATCTATAAAGAGCTTAGCAATCTCAACACCCAAAGAACAAATAATCCAATCAAGAAATGAGCAGAGGACATGAACAGATATTTCTGCAAAGAAGACATCCAGATGGCCAAGAGACACATAAAAAGTGCTCCACATCACTGGGCATCAGGGAAATACAAATCAAAACCACAATGAGATACCACCTCACACCAGTCAGAATGGCTAAAATGAACAAGTCAGGAAATGACAGATGCTGGCGAGGATGTGGAGAAAGGGGAACCCTCCTACACTGTTGGTGGGAATGCAAGCTGGTGCAGCCACTCTGGGAAACAGCACGGTTGTTCCTCAAAACTTGAAAATAGGAAAAGGCGACAAGATGGCAGAGAAGTAGGAGATGTTGTTTCAACCAGTCCCCTAAATTGAGCTGATTACCTACCAAAGAACTCTGATCATCCATGAAATCAGCCTGAGATTAGAATTATACACTTCTGGATCTCTATGGGGGCAGAAGACACCAGTGGGCAGGTAAAGTGGAGTGGGAACATCGGAATGATATTGGAAGATAAACAAAATGGAGAGGGAGCCACCAGAAGCAACCCACTAGAAACTAATACCCCAATATGAGAGTGCACTGTCATTGGGGACCAGCATTAACTTGGAGTCTGCTTGAAAGCACTCAAAAAGAGCAAAAGATTTTAAGGGGAAATTGGTGGTTAGGTACAAAAGATCTTAAGGGGAATTGGGTGGTTAGGGACAGGGACATATGCCCACAGGCCCAGGACGGCCATCGCTGGCATGAAACCAGAGAGTGCAGCGAAGAAGCCAGGTCTTGACCCCTGAGCAGCGGGCCTGCCTGACAGCATCTGGGTGGCAGCTCCTGTGAGGGTCTGGGGTGGATGCCAACTGGCGCTCTCTAGAACCACAGTATTTTGTACTCTGTAGGCACTCTTTGAAACCAGGGTCTGAGTTGTGCTCCACACCCTCCCCTGAGAAAGGTCCATGCAGGCGCTAGCCAGCACTCTCTAGGACTGGGAGGTTCTGAACACTCCCATCCCAGAATAGAGTGAAAATCTCAGTGTGCTATTTCTGGTTGGTACCTCTATGGCTGTCTGGACATGTCCAGACAACCATGGCTAGTATTTCTTATGGTTTTGGGTACAAGTGGGAGTTCCTGTGACCCCAGAGATTATGACTGGGGATGCGATTGGGGATCCACTGGCAGAGGAGGAATTTATGTGCTCTGGAACCCAGAGGGGAAAAGACTGAGGCTTCTCTCTGAGATGGAGCTCTGGGTGCAGTTTGCTTTTCTCTAAAGAACCGCCAAAAGCTGCCAAGGGAAGAAAAAACAAAACAAAACAAACCAAACAAACAAGCCTCCAGAGAACGAAAGCCTGAAAAACCGGTTTCCTCAGATCCTAGCCCTTTGACAGGGCAGGAGGACTCAACTCTAGCAAGAGTCCCTGAAAAACCACGTGGCAGGCCTCCCCCCAAAAGCCAGCCATCCCCCCAAATACAACAAGAGGATAACTACCACTATGTCACAGATACAACTTTTATTTTTAATTTGTTCCCACTATTCTGGTTCTTTTCATTTTTAAAATATAACTTTTTAAACTATTTACCATCAAAATGAGATGTTCAGTACATCAAATTCCATAATAACTTTTTAATCTGAACTTCTTTGATACATATACCTGTGTTTGTCTTTTGCTTTTCTATTATTTTATTTTATTCTTTTTTAATAGTCACATAGAGATAAGCTTCAAGGTGATCCCCTTTCTCCAATCAATGCTACCCCTATATGTAAACCAGCTTTAATCCCCCTTTATCTCAGGAAAGTTGAGTCCCTTAACAAAGATATCAAGATACATCCAGGAAAAATCAAAATAACCTTCCTCTCCCACACTGAGAATTTATAACCATCCCCCCATCTTTTTCTTCTGTCAGTGTTTCTGTGTATTTGCTTTTGTTCTGGTAGCATATAAATCTTATACTTGGGGTTCTTTTTGGCTGGTTCTCCCCCCCTTTTTTTGTCATCTACTTTTGTTGGTCTCTTTGTTTTTGTTTGTCTGCTGAGCAAATCTTATAAATCTTACCTTTGGGGTGCATTTGGGCTGGGCCTTCTTTTTTCTTTCTGTTTTCTTTTCTTCTCCTGTCTCTCTCTTTTTCTTTTCTCTTTCTTTTTGGTGGGTACTCTGGATTGCTCTGAGGCGTTCTGGAGTGCACCTTGCCTGCACCACAGCTGATACATTCAGCTACACATCCATTCAGCCATCTCTCACCAAAATGACTAGGAGGAGGAATGCTCAACAGAAGATAAATTCAGAGACTGGAAACTTTCCATCAGAGCTTTTGGATATGGACATAAACAGTATGTTGGAAAGGGAATTCAGGGTAACAATTATCCAGCAATAGCTAGGTTGGAGAAAGCCTTTGATAACAAAATGGAATTGATTAGGGCAGAAGTGAAAGCCACCAGGGATGATGTTCACAATGTTTTCAAAGAGTTCCAATTGAATCTAAATTCTCTAAAATCTAGGGTAACTGAGACTGAAGATAGAATTAGTGATCTGGACAACAAACTGATGGAGAAAAAGGATCAGGTGGAAGCCTGGAATAAGCAGCTTAGAAGTCATGAAAACAGAATTAGGGAAGTAAATGACATGAAATGTTCCAACGTCAGAATTATTGGAATCCCTGAGGGGGAGGAGAAAGAAAGAAGACTAGAGGAGATAGTTGAACAAATTCTCCATGAAAAATTTCCCCATCTGGCAAATGGAACCAGCGTCCATGTACTAGAGGCAGAAAGGTCTACCCCCAAGACCATAGAATCTAGAAAGACCACGAGACACATGATTCTGAAAGTGATGAATCATTAGTTTAAACAGAAGCTTCTGAAAGCAGCTTACATTCAGAGGAAAGCCCATCAGAATAACATCAAACCTGTCCACAGAAACCTGGCAAGCCAGAAAGGGCTGGCAAGACATATTCAGGGCACTAAATGAGAAGAACATGCAGCCAAGAATACTTTATCCAGCAAAACTGATACTCCAAATGGATGAAGAGATAAAGAGCTTCCAAGACTGACAAGGTTGTGACTACCAGCCAGCACAGGAAGAAATATTAAGGGAGGTTCTATAAAGGAGGAAAAAACGAAGAATATCATTGAACAGAAATATATGGAGACAGTTTATAGAAACAAAGACTTCACAGGTAACACGATGTCAATAAATATGTATCTCTCAATAATCACTCTCAACGTGAATGGCCTAAATGCGTCCATAAAATGACGTAGGGTTAAGATTGATAAACCCCTGGCCAGACTTATCCAAAAGAAAAGAGAAAGGACCCAAATAAATAAAATCATGAATGAAAGAGGAGAGATCACAACCAACACCAAAGAAATACAAACAATCATAAGAACATATTATGAACAACTCTATGCCAACAAATTCGACAATCTGGAAGAAATGGATGCTTTCCTAGAGACATATAAACTGCCAAAACTGAACCAGGAAGAAATAGAAAACCTGAATAGGCCCATAACCAGTAAGGAGATTGAAACAGTC
>RCUC01138439.1:0-15461 GCA_003697995.1 Taxidea taxus jeffersonii | reverse complement strand
CTCATCCCTCTAATTTGGAATTTGGACCTCACACAAGACGGAAAATGTTTCTCAAAAGCAATGTAAGGTGGGGGCGCTTGGTTGGGTCAGTTGGTTAAGCGACTGACTCTTGATCTCAGGGTCCTGGGATCGAGTCCCACATTGGGCTCTCTGCTCAGCAGGGAGCCTGCTTCCCACTCTCTCTCTCTGCCTATTTGTTTACAAACTTTTAAAAAAATTATTATTATTTGACAAATCTCTGTCTGTCAAAGAAATAAATAAAATCTTTAAAAAAAAAGGAAATAACAGTGTTGGTAAGTATCTGGAAGAAATGCAACCCACATAACTGCTAATGGAAATCCCAAATGACTTTGGAGAATA
Source organism: Taxidea taxus jeffersonii (assembly GCA_003697995.1). Taxonomy (NCBI): domain Eukaryota; kingdom Metazoa; phylum Chordata; class Mammalia; order Carnivora; family Mustelidae; genus Taxidea; species Taxidea taxus. The sequence goes on along the minus strand of RCUC01138439.1, from coordinate 15,101 downwards.
ATCTGGTAGTTCTTCCAACAGTTAAACATATTTAACATGTGACCCAGCAATCCAGCAATTTCACACCAGGCTTATATCCAGGAGAATTAAAAGCATGTCCACCCAGAAGTCTTTACACACAAAACCCAATGAAAAATCATGTCACACCTGTCAGGATAATAAAAATCAAAAACACAAGAAACAAGTATCGGCGGGAATGTGGAAAAGTACAGTGATGGAGGGAATGCAAACTGGTGTAGCCACCATGGAAAACATTATGGAGATTCCTTAAAAGACTAAAAATAGAACCTTATATCCAGTAAGTACACTCTGGAGTACTTACCCAAAGAATATGAAAACACTGATTCAAAGGGATATACGCATCCCTAGGTTTACTGCCGCATGATTTACAATAGCCAAAGTACAGAAGCAAACTAAATGTCCACTGACAGATGAATGGATAAAGAAAATGTGGTCTGTTATTTATGTGTGTATGTGTGCATGTGTGTATAAAACACATATATTTATTATAACTAATATATATAATACATACAGATTATATATGTAATATATAATACAAAATGGAATATTTTTGGCATATATGGCATATATTAGTATTATATGGTATATATGACATATATAATGGAATATTATTCAGCCATTAAAAAGAATGAAATCTTGCAACAATATGGATGGATCCACAGAGTATAATGCTAAGTGAAATAAGCCAGTCAGAGAAAGACAAATAACATATGATTTCATTCATCTGTGGAATTTAAGAAACAAATGAAGAACAACAACAAAAAAAAAAACAAAAGAGAGAGGCAAACAGGAGCACCTGGCTGACTCAGTCAAAAAAACTTAACAACTCTTGATCTTTGGGTCATGAGTTCAAGCCCCACGTTGGGTGCAGAGATTACTTAAGTAAATAGAGAGAGAAAAACCAAAAAACAGACTCTTAACCAGTGAGAACAAACCGATTGGTACCAGATTGGGGGGGACTGGTGAACAGATGAAGGGGATTAAGAGTATACTTACCTTGGGGCGCCTGGGTGGCTCAGTAGATTAAAGCCTCTGCCTTCAGCTCAGGTCATGATCCCAGGGTCCTGTGATCCAGCCCTGCATCGGGCTCTCTGCTCAGCATGGAGCCTGCTTCCCCCTCTCTCTCTGCCTGTCTCTCTGCCTGCTTGTGATCTCTGTCAAATAAATAAATAAAATCTTTAAAAACATTTAAAAAAAAAGAGTATACTTACCTTGATCAGCACTGAGTAGTATATGGAACTGCTGAATTACCATATTGTACAAATTAATTAACACTATGTTAATTACACTGTAATTTTTTTAAAAGTTTGTAAACAAATGTTTATAGAAGCATTATTTATAACAGCCAAAATGCAGAAACAACCCAAATATTCTTCAGCTGATGAAAGGACAACCAAAATGTGCTATAGCCACACAAAGGGGTATTATTCAGATATAAAAAAGGAATGAAGTACATATACAGGTTACCACATGGATAACCATCTTACATTAAGTGAAAGAAACCAATCACAAAAGTACACATAGCATATGACTGCACTTGCATTGTATATGAAATGTCCAGGACAGGCAAATCTACAGAGACAGAAGGATTAGTAGTTGCTACAGGTAGAACTCTAATTATATGCTTGCTGAAACATTCAGGGAGAAATATATAAATGCCTGCTAGTTACTTTGAAATACATGTTAAATGTTGTAAAAAGGTAGATTAATGATTGAGAAGTGATATATGGATAGATATAGAATAAAGGAAACAAAATCATGATGACAAACTAAGTGTTAGGTATAAGAGGTGTTCAAATGTAAAACTCCTTATGTTTGAATGTTCTAATAAAAATGATAGGGAATGGGAAGCTCATAATACTAAGAATTCAGTGAAGTAAGCAGAAACAAAATAAAAACTTTTGATGTAATTGCTCTTCTAAGAGATAGTAAGTTGAAAGAGAACAAAAAGTTAAAAGACATCATTCACAATGGCAAAAAAATTAAAGATCAAGATGGGTTGGAGGGACAGGAAACCACATGCATGGGTAAATGGAGAATCATAATCTGCTTTCAAAGGTAATAACTGAATATTTAAGTATTTAAATTCTATCTAGGGGGACCTGGCTGGCTTAGTCGGTGGAGCATGCTACTCTTGATATCAAGGTTATGAGTCTGAGCCCCACCAGGGGTGCAGAGATTACATAAACATAAACGTCTTTAATTCTACCTAGATGAATGCAGAGATTAAGTGATTCCAGTCATAGTGGCACAGATTTGCCTCCCGACAGTATATACTGTAACAGAAGTTTTTTAAAAAAATTTTTTTTAAAGAAAAAACTTGTTTATTATATCGTTTATGACAAACTATTAAGGCAAATTATGCCAGCATTTCAGCAGGTTATGGGAACTGTGAAACATAGGAAAATAAAGACTGAAGGAGAAATAAATGACAGAAGTTAACAAATACTACCCTTGGGGAACAGAACTGGGGTAACAGCAATGTTAGTTTACTTGTGTTACCATGGCACCGAAAAGAAACATTTCCAAGTGGATGTGCAAACGCGTCCACAGAGTAAACCTGCAGAATGGGCAAAACCCTCATCTTTAGTAGAAACCACTTGGCTTATCTTTAATCCTCTATCTCCAACAAAGCTCTCGTAACTGCGGGGTCGAGAGCAGATGTGTAAAGTCAAAAGCAAACTAAGGGCTTGGACTGGAGGGAAAGAAACCTTGGGACCTCAGCCCACCCACCAACCTGCCTCGGCCGTCACAAACCTCTCAAGGGCCGACACACTGGGCCTCCCCGACCCCCGGAATAATCCCGACACACCCGGGTTCGCTGATGTGCGCCCCAGCTCGTCTGAGTCCGAAGTGGACACCACTTTCACTGACAAAACACACCCCTCCCCCCTAGTCTTCAGTCACCGGGCGCTACGGACAGAAACCAAACCCACCACCGACGCGGAAACGTGGATCTCCACACACCTGTAATCACTGACCCCACAATCCTTCAGCACCGACTCCAAAGCCTCCGCACCCACAGACAGCCCCTCAGGGGCTCCCACTTGCTTCCTCTCCCCAACGGACCCCACGCCTCCACCCACCCGGGAAGCCACAGACACCTCGGTCCTCTCATCCCGCTCCACAAACCGAAACATACACAAACCTGATTTTCTAGGGACCCCACCGCAACCTCCCACAGGCTGCACTTCCGCGAATCCTCCCGCTGCGCCCCGGCCCGGCCTCCACGCCAGCGACGGCGGCTGACGAGGGCCAGACACGTTTCTGCAGAGCCTGGACTTCCGGCTTTTCCAGGAGTCAGTATGTCTGCGCCCATCTGGCCACCGGTCCCCTAGGCGGCCATCCTTCAGTAATCGACGTACACAAGGCGAAATGGCCGTTTTAGCCGGAAGAGCCAGGTAAGGCTCGGAACAGCAAAAACCTACCGAAAATACTCCCATTTCTCGCATCTAAAGTCCTGCGAGGCAAACCGTACTGATTTTCAGAAGCTCGAACTTACACAAGGTAAACATGAGGCAGGCCAGTACGCCTCAGCGAGCTGGCGAGAAAAGTAATCCTCTACGCACGAAGAATAATTTGGGAAACACACAGGGCGCAGCCATCTTAGAAGTTAGTTATCCGTACAGACATTAAAAAGTCTTTCATTGGAGGAAAAAGAGCAAACACAAAGGCCAAGGGACCAATATCCTGGGAACGCTTCAGACTGGATATGGAGGCCAAGAGGAACGTTTCTGAGGACAACAAAATATCTGGAGACGCTCTCACGGTACAGGGAGAGTGATAATGTCATCCAAGGAAGTGAAAAACAAGGACTGGGAGAAACTAAGCTTCCCATTGGAGAGGTGGGGCCCCGGGAGACACACGGCCCAGCAAGGTGAGGAGAGCAGTCTCAAGCCGATGTCCAGGTGGCAAGTTATTCACGCGTGGTAGCGGGCTCCCATCTGGAGCCAGTGCCCAGGGCAGGGCTTTCCGAGAACCAAGGGCCAGAATTGCTGGGAGGAATAAATAAGACAACTCCAGGGAGAATTAAAAATTGTACAAGAAATGAAAAATAACCATAGTACACTACATGGCTGAAGTATAAATGGTATTTACATAGCCATCATAATGTAAACACCAAATCTAATCCAACCGAAATGAACACAGAACTCCTCGAAGATGAGGAAAAATAAATCCCTATGTGTAGAGAACTGTATTTGCAGGAAAAGTTGTTCTGAAGTTTCCTTTATGATAAATTGATGTATAAAGCCCCCAAATTAACTGTTAAGGACGCCGGGGTGGCTCAGCTGGTTAAGCGGCTGCCTTCGGCTCAGGTCATGATCCCAGCGTCCTGGGATCGAGTCCCACATCGGGCTCCTTGCTCGGCAGGGAGCCTGCTTCTCCCTCTGCTTCTGCCTGCCTCTCTGTCTGCCTGTGCTCGCTCTCTCTCTCTCTAACAAATAAATAAAATCTTAAAAAAAAAATGCACTGTTAGTATACCCATATTAAACTATCAAAATCTTTTAAAAAGTAACTCTTAAGCTTAAGAGAATTGCAAAATAAAACAGAACCATGGGGGGGCCTGGCTGGCTCAGTCAGAAGAGCGTGCAACTCCTGATCTCTGGGTTGTATGTTCAATCCCCATGTTGGATGTACAGATTATGTAAATAAATTAATTAAAACTGAGAACCCTATGGTTTACTCAAAAACACTGAGGGGTACCTGGGTGGCTCAGTTGGTTCCGGTCATGATCGCAGATGGGATCAAGCCCTGCATCAGACTCCCTGCCCAGCAGAGAGCCTGCTTCTCACTCTCTCTCTGCCCGCTGCTCTGCCTGCTTGTACTCTCTGTCAAATAAAGAAATAAAATCTTTAAAACAAAACAAAAAAACCACTGAAATGAAATGTCTTTAGGAAGACTAACACAAGAAAATTCATAGCACCTTTATTTAAAATAGCTCCAAACTAGGGTGTCTATCAATATAGGAGAATGAGGGTAGAATAATAGTTACAAATACCCACAATGTAATTAAGAAAAAGATAACCAACTTAAAATTGGGGAGAGGGGATGGAAATAAACAAGCAACTTATAAAATTAAAGAAAAAGTGAAATAAGATATTTATTTAAAGATTTATTTATTTCAGGGGCACCTGGGTGGCTTAGTCCATTGAACATCCGTCTTCAGCTTGGGTCATGATCCCATGGTCCTGGGATTGAGTCCCGCAGGATTGAGCCTGCTTCTACCTCTCTCTCTGCCTGCTGCTTCCCATGCTTGTGCATGTGCTCTCTTTCTGTTAAATAAATAAATAAAATATTTTTTTAAAAAAGATTTATTTATTTAAGAGGGGGGAGGGTCAGAGGGAGAGAGTTATCTCAAACAGACCCCACACTGAGTGTCAATCTCCCAACCCTAAGTTCATGACCTGATTGAAACCAAGAGTGGGACACCCGACCAACTGTGCCACGCAGATGCACATGAAATAAGATTTCTATTCACCCTTAAGATGGGCAAAAATTAAAAGACTGAAGAGAGGGGCGCCTGGGTGGCTCAGTGGGTTAAAGCCTCTGCCTTTGGCTCAGGTTGTGATCTCAGAGTCCTGGGATCGAGCCCCACATCGAGCTCTCTGCTCAACAGGGAAGTTTGCTTCTTCCTCTCTCTCTGCCTGCTTCTCTGCCTACTTGTGATCTCCGTCTGTCAACTAAATAAATAAAATCTTAAAAAAACAAAAAAAGACTGAAGAGACAGTGAAGAAATAGGCATTCTGAAAGACTTGGCCTTTTTTTCCCCCCATGTGTGAAATGAGGGTAATATTTAGGTTCACCATCAATAACTTTTGGTTTGGATCATAAAGGCAAAAGAAAAAAATTAAATTTCCTTAAATCTTACATCCATTGACAAGTCCTTCAGACGGCAGCAGAGTGATCTTCCTCTAGGAACTCAACTGCCTCAATGTTAATACGTTGGTAAGGGCAAAAGGCAATCTTAGCTCAACATTATCCCAACCTCCAGGACCCTGTCAGTCTCCTTTAACTTATAAAAACTCCTTTGGAAACTTCCTTTATCTCCACCCTCCAAGATGTGTATTAGCAATCATCTGCCAAGCATATGGCCTGCTGATGTACAATTGAAGGTTGTCACTGAAGCAGGAAAATGAAGTTCTTGTCTCACAGGGTCAAGGAATGAATCGCTCAAAGGAGAGTGAGTAAAGTGATAAGAGTTTTATTAAGCAAAGATATAGGAAAAGCTCTCAAGAGTGAGAGGGGTCCCCTCTCACTCATAGGGTTGCCAATGTGGGGCTCCACCAACAATTTTTCTTTAGAACTGACCAGGGAACTTGTGGTCTTATCATTTTTGTAATGCCTTGGTTTGAGTAAGGATTGGTAATAAAATCTTTAATGGCTTATTTATTCTTTGGCGTCTGGTTATTCTTTGTTGGTCACAATGTGACTATCATAAAAAGACCCTACCTCTGATGCCTGAGGCAGGGTGGTCTGGTTTGTTCCCGTCTCTGGTTTCATTACACCTCAGCATTTCTGGGAATCCTGTGAGCCTGATCACCTGATCACCTAGCCCCCTACCTATCTCTTCCTACCTACCCCCTCCTGTCTCTTACTCAATGAGACTCTTCAGATGTCTATCAGTGGGTCATATACTTGGAGGATGATTGCCAACATGTATCTTGGCGGGGGGTGGGGACAGGTAGAGATAAAGGAAGTTTCCAAAGGAATTTTTATATGTTCAAGTAGACTTACAGGATCCTGGAGGTAAGGCTAAGATTGCCTTCTGCCCTTAGTAAAGTGTCAACATCCAGGTAGTTAAGTCCCTACAGGAATGTGACTTTGCACCCCCCACTCCCATCCAGGGGCTTGTCAGTGGGCTGCAAGTAGTCAGGAAATTTAATAATTTTTTTTCTTGTCTTTGTTTCCCACATCATCATGACTAAGGTTTTATTAAACAGTAACAAATGACCTTTTCCTAACAATAGCTAACTGCCTCAAAGTCCTAGAAACGTTGCTTCCAGAATTCCTTTAGAGACAGGCTATCCCTAAACCCTCTTCCAAATTAAGTATATATAATCAATTACTCCTCACAGTCCCAGTGCTGTTCTATCTGCCCATGGGTCCTTTCTCCATGCTTTAATAAAACTACCCATTTACACTGTAGATGTTTCAAGAATTTTTTCTTGGCTGTTTGCTGCAAACACTGACATTTCCACATCAGCTTTCAGAGTACTAAGATGATGTAATTACTACACCTGAAATAGTTCCGTGTTCAAAAAATGTATATACACATAATATAAATTGGGTATTTGTTTTAGTATCAAGTTCTCTTTTAAAAAGGATTTTGAAAGAGAGCGAGAGCACAAGTGTGGGGGGTGGGGCAGGAGAGGGGAAGTCCTAGGTCAGGGGCTCAATCTCAATCCCAGGACGCTGGGGCCATGACCTGAGCGGAAAGGCAGATACTTAACTGACTGAGCCACCCAGCCTCCCCACCAACCCCCTTTCCAGAGTCCAGTTTTTGAAGGAGAGCAGCCAGTAAAATGTATTCGTCAAGAGAACCGGTATGGAACAACAACCTAAAACTGAAAGACCCTCGGACTTCACCACCCAAGAATCGGACGCCGGTCTTCCACTGGATGCAAAGGCAAGAGGGTTTATTCTTCACAGACGCGCCTGCGGGCGGTCAGCAGCACCAGCTAGCTGAGAGCGCGGGCTTCAGGCTTACAATCCTTTTTTATAGGGCAAGAAGGGGTACAGGAGCAACGGCTAAGCAACAGGTTTCCTACTGGTTGTTTTAAAAACACAATGGGGGTTATCTGGGGTCACAGCTGTTAGTCCCCGAAACGGCCGGGCGGGGCTTTAGGGATCTTCCGCCCTCTGTTCTCTTCCTGTTTTTGCGATAGGGTGGCAGGTGGTGGGAGGATGTTTTTCAGCCAAGCGCTTACAGAAAAGCAAGAAAGCGGTTAGTTAATCAATGGCTGGAGGAAGAGTGTCTATATGCGGGGTCTTTCATTCCCCCCTTTTTCTTTATCATGGATTAATCCTATATCCATTCGTCCTGGTCCCGCACCAGGTCAGTTTGGGATCCGGTCTGTCTAATTAGCTGATATTGCTGTGTTAGCACCATCGTCTGGATTACTGACAAGCGACTTTTCATGAATTGTACAAGTTTGTTTAAGATGCAAGGGCCAAATGAGAGAATAAGTAATAGTATAATAAGGGACCCTAGGATAGTAGATAATAACGTGGTGAACCAGGGTGATCGATTGAACCACCCTTCAAACCAGCCCTGCTGGGATTCGAAATCTCTCCTTCGCTGGGCGAGTCTTTCTCTGAGCTTATCCATGGTTTCTCTAACTATCCCTGTCTGATAGGCATAAAAACAACATTCTTCCTTGAGGGCTGCACACAATCCCCCGTCCTTTAGGAACAATAAATCTAGTCCCCTTCTATTTTGTAGAACTACCTCGGAGAGGGAGGTTATGGATTTTTCTAAGGCAGTGATTGATTTTTCTATAGCTTCTAGATCAGCAGTCATGGCGGCCTGCAAATGCATAAGTTCGGTACTTTGGAGTAGGGCAGAGGTCCCTGTTCCAATCCCTGCCGCTATTCCCCCAATCCCTAATAGTAAGGCTATGGTCAAGGTGGTGGGTTCCCTCCGATATCTGTTTTTGCCCTCATAGAAGTTAAGGATAGTCTCCGAGCTGTGGTAAGTGATTCTAGGCCATAATTGGACTAACACACAGTAATCTGCCGTCTCATTTAGTAACTGGGCAGAGATACAGGGAGTCAGACCGGTGTTACATGCCCAATACGTTCCGTTGGGTGCTTCTAAATAGTAGTCACCGGGAGTGACAGTAATTGTCACGTTGCACAGTGTTTGGCGGGAGATGGGTATTTTGCCTAAACCTAGTCCTTGGCCCGATACCTCAGAGAGGGTTAACCGGTGGCTAGGCGAGGAGATGCAAGTGGCTGGGGGGGAAGTATGGTTGGTGAAATTAACGACTGCAGCTATACCTTCATAATAAGGGGGGCTGGAGACTAGGCAGAGCCAACAGTCTTTAGCGCGAGTGGGGTTAGAATAATTGAGGGCTTTATATGCCCCTATTATCAGGTTAATTAGTCGGTCTCCAGTTCCAAGAGGAGGTCTAGCCGGAGCCAAAGATATCGGGGGGGGAGGTACTGGGGTAGCTGCGGCCAGCTGGTGCAAGGGTGGCGGCAGGAGTCGGGTGGGAGCCCTTAGGGGGCCGACGAGGGTTAGGGGCTCTTTGATCCAATAGGACTGTGTTAGGCCCTATCGGAAGAGTTTGGGGGTTTTCAACCTTGAGTTTGATCTTGAGGGTAAGGCCTTTATCTTTCCCCGAGAGATACCATCTAAGGCCCCAAGTCTTTCCTGCCATCCATTGGGTTACATCGGTGGCCCTGCCCTTAACGAAAGTGATATTTAAGGGTAACGAGAGAGCCTTTTCTTGCTGTTTCCAACCTCTGCTGTGATAACAAGTATTTCCATCCTGATCAGGCTTAGTATAATTTCTGCGAACGGTAATAGAGTCCCATCCTGAGGAAGGTTTCCAATACGCATCCCCAGTTGTTTCGCATCCCCATTGGCTACAAAAATATTCTTGGTATCCCCCGCATCTATAGGCTGTGGCACGGTCCCTGCCATCCTTGGGACAGACATAGAAGTCTGACTGAGCTAGTCTGCATCTAGCTGTGGGTGAACTACATCCAGGGGCGGTCATCTGTTGAATGCGGGTTCCTGTCATAGGGGCTAGGGCATGAGGATCTGCGGTAGGAATGTCCCATTCGTCTAATCCAGCTGCAAGTTGACAGAAGTCGGGGGTGAGTGTAGGCCACCAGGCACCAGGGGTGTGTAGGCCCGTAATGGACCAGACGACTTCTCCCGTCTGAGAGAGGACTTGCCAGGTTAACTGCTTGGGGAGATGTGGACTGGTACCCTTTATAGGGGAAAAAAGAGGGAGTAAGCAAAATATAACTAGTGGCGAACGAGTCTTATCTTTAGTGGATTCGGGGAGCGTTGGATGGTCCATTCTGAATCTGGATGGGGAGCAGCGGACTCCTGGCGATACTCAGCCTGCTCTTCTTGGTGTGCTGCCTTTACGTGGGAGGCGTGGATCCAAGCTGCGATCCCGTCAACCTTTAGCGCCGTGGGTGTCGTCAGGAGTACCGTGTACGGTCCTTTCCAGCGGGGTTCAAGGTTTGTGGCTCGATGCCTGCAGACCCAAACACTATCCCCGATTTTGTAGGGATGGGGTTGTGATGGGGTATTAAGATTTTCTTTATAGGCGGCTGCCAGAGGTTTCCAGACCTCTTGTTGTACCAGCTGCAGGGCTTGCAGATGGGCCTGTATAGAGGGGGAAGGGGAGTGAGTAGATATGTCCGCCTCAAAGAACGTAACAGCTGGAGGGGGAGCCCCATAAAGGATCTCGAAGGGTGTCAGGCCGTGAGGGCCGGGGGTATTTCTGGCCCGATAGAGTGCTAAAGGCAGGAGTTGTACCCAATCCTTAGAGCCAGTTTCAAGCAGTAATTTAGGTAGAGCCTCCTTGATGGTTCTATTCATTCTTTCTACCTGTCCTGAACTTTGGGGTCTATAAGCACAATGCAATTTCCAATCGATCCCCAAAAGCTTGGCCACCGACTGACTTACCTGGGAGACAAAGGCAGGCCCATTATCTGACCCCAACACTTCTGGCATTCCATACCTCGGGAATATTTCCTCCAGTAGCTTCTTGGCAACTATGTTGGCAGTTTCCTTCTTGGTAGGGAAGGCCTCTGCCCATCCTGAAAAAGTGTCTAAGAAAACTAAGAGATATTTATATCCATACATGCCAGGTTTAATTTCAGTAAAATCAACTTCCCAATGTGTGCCAGGGCGATGACCGCGTACCCGGACGCCTGGTCCGATGATGGTCTTTCCTGGATTAACTTGGGCGCATGCTTTGCAATTAGCGGCTGCTTGTTGAAGGAGGAAGTTCCTCTTAGGGAAATAGTTTTCTAAATTGGCTCTGTCCATTAGGGACTTCATTTTGCTAGCACTCAGATGAGTCAATCTGTGGAGGTGGTTTATTAGTTCCTTAGCCATCTTTATGGGCATTATGGCCTTTCCTCGATATTCCCACCAGCTCAGGGCCGGGTTGTAATTGGCCCCTAACCTCTGTATGATGTCCAAGTCGGTCTCCTCATAATCCCAAATAGGGGCCTCATCGGTTCCTTCTGTCTCAGTGAGTATGGTAACAGTCAACAGTTGAGGCCCTAAAGCCGCCTGTTTGGCCGTTTCATCAGCCAAACGATTTCCTCCGGCCTCTGGGCTATTTCCCTTCTGATGGCCTGGGCAGTGCATTATACTCAGCTTTTTGGGAAGGAACAAGGCCTTCAATAAAGCTAATATCTCAGTCTTATTTTTAACTTCTTTTCCTTCGGAGGTCAGTAGCCCCCTTCTCCGATAAATTTCCCCATGAACATGGGCAGTGGCAAAGGCATATCTACTGTCTGTATAGACATTAAGTTTCTTACCTTCTGCCAGCTGGAGGGCCTGGGTTAAGGCGATTAGCTCAGCCCGCTGTGCCGAAGTGCCTTCTGGTAGCGCACTCGCCCATACGACTTGAGAGTCTGTCGTGATGGCAGCTCCTGCCCGTCGTTCCCCATTCCGCAGGTAACTACTGCCATCTGTGTACCAGGTCAGGTCTGCATCCTTCATGGGCTGGTCGGTTAGGTCAGGTCGTGTCCCATGTGTTTCCGCAAGGATCTGGTGGCAATCGTGCAATGGTGTCTCTCCAGGGATGGGCAGGAGAGTCGCAGGATTGAGGGCCACCACGGGTCCGAACTGGATCCTGTCCGCGTCCAGGAGAAGGGACTGGTAGTGAGTTAGGCGGGTATTGGACAACCAGCGGTCCGGTGGCTGGCGGATTAAAGATTCCACTGTGTGTGGAGCCAGGATGGTTAAGGGCTATCCCAAAGTTAATTTAGTTGCGTCCTTAATTAGGACCGCTATGGCCGCTATCATTTTTAGACATGGTGGCCAGCCGGCTGCCACGGGGTCTAACTTTTTGGAAAGGTAGGCAATAGGGCGTCTCTAAGGCCCCAGCCTCTGAGTCAAAACCCCCTTTGCAAACCCTTGTTTTTCATCAACAAACAGGTCAAAGGGTTTGGTTATGTCAGGTAGGCCTAGCGCTGGAGATTTAAGGAGCGCTTGTTTGATATGGTCAAAGGCTTGTTGTTGTTGTTCAGTCCAAACAAAAGGAGTATCCTGCTTGGTCAAAGGGTATAGGGGAGCCGCGATCTCTGCAAACCTCGGGATCCACAGCCTGCAGAAGCCCGCCGTCCCCAGGAATTCCCGTAGCTGCCTGTGAGTTTGGGGCATTGGGATGTTGGATATAGTCTCTTTCCTTGCGGCCGTTAGCCATCGCTGGCCATTGTATAACTCATAACCCAGGTAGGTGACTTTAGTCTGGCAAATCTGGGCTTTCTTTGCGGATTCCCTGTATCCCAGTTGGCTAAGGGTCTGTAGGAGATCCCCAGTACCTGTTTGACAGTCCTCCTCATTGGTTGCCGCCAGTAAGATGTCATCGACGTATTGAAGTAAGAGGGATGTCTTACCCGGAAGTCGGCCAGGTCCTGGTGAAGCGCCTCATCGAATAAGGTGGGGCTATTTTTGAACCCCTGCGGCAGCCGCGTCCAGGTCAACTGGCCTGATATTCCCAGTTCCGGGTCTTTCCATTCGAATGCGAAGAGAGGTTGACTCTGAGGACTCAGTCTTAAACAGAAGAAGGCGTCTTTTAGATCTAGGACTGTACACCAGGAGTGGGTCGGAGGCAGGGTACTGAGTAGGTTGTAAGGGTTTGGTACCGTAGGGTGGATATCTTCTACCCGTTTATTGACCTCCCTTAGGTCCTGGACCGGCCGGTAATCATTGGTACCAGGTTTCTTGACAGGTAGTAGAGGAGTATTCCAGGGAGACCGACATGGGGCCAGAATGCCTAGGTCTAGTAACCCACGCATATGCGGTTTAATGCCTTGGTAAGCCTCGTTAGACATAGGATACTGTCTAACATTGACGGGAACCGCTGTTGCCTTCAACTGTATGTGGATAGGGGGCTGCTGTACAGCTAGCCCTGTTCCTCCTGTTTCTGCCCAGGCATTTGGGTAGGACTTGAGCCAGAGTTCTATATCGCCTTGAGGCTTAGGAGGTTTCTCATGTAGTCTATATTCTTCTTCCAGCTGAAGGGTAAGTATATGCAAGGGGGTCCCATTGGGGCCAGTTACTGAGATCCCTTTGGGCTCGAAGTGGATCCGGGCCTTTAATTTGGTTAATAGATCCCTCCCCAAAAGTGGGTAGGGACAGTCAGGCACATGGAGGAACAATTGAGAAACTGTACCTGAAGCCAAATGTACTTTTCTTTCAGAAGTCCATCTGTACTGTTTCCCTCCGGTGGCTCCTTGAACCCATGCTGCGTGCTGACTTAATGGTCCCGAAGTCTTAGTTAGGACAGAATGTTGAGCCCCGGTGTCTACCAAAAAGGTGACTGGCTGCCCCCCAACAGTTAGGGTTATCCTGGGCTCAGGGGGTGCTCCTGGCCCTGACTCCTCTAATCCTCATCCAAGGCCATCAGTCTTGAGACTTGTCTGGCACTTCCCTTGGGGTTTCGGGGTCTTTTTGGGCAATCCTTGACCCAATGTCCTCTTTCTTTGCAGTAAGCACATTGGTCCCGATCTACCCGGGGTCCCCTTGTGTCTCCCTTCCTGTCTGTGTTTCCTGGCTCTAATCCCTGACTACTCTGCACTACGGCGGCCAAGATTTTGCTAAGCTCTTTATTTCTCTCACGCTCCCGCTTCTCCTCTTTCTCCTCAGCTTCCTTCCTAAGTTTTTCTTCCTTTTCTTCCTGCAACTTTCTAAGTCTTTCCTCTTTCTCTTCCTGGGTTTCTCTCTTATTATAAATCTTTTCCGCTTCTTTCAATAAATCCTGTAGTGAGAAATCCTGTAGATTCTCCAACCGTTGTAGTTTATTTCTAATGTCTGATGCTGACTGCCAGATAAACGCCATAGACACGTTTCCTCTCTGTTCATTACTGTCTGGATCAAAAGGAGTATATCTGCGATAAGCCTCCTTAAGTCTCTCTAGAAATGCGGTTGGGGATTCCTCTGGCCCTTGAGTCACCTATCTTACCTGAGCCAAATTGGTGGGGCGGCGCCCTGCATTGTGGAGGCCTGCTATGAGTAACTGGCAATAAAGATTTAGGTGGGTCCTACCTTCAGCCGTATTGAAGTTCCATTCAGGACGGGTCAAGGGAAAGGCAGCATCAATCACGTTCGGGAGCTGGGTGGGCCGTCCATCGTCTCCCAGAACATTTTTTCTGGCTTCCAGAAAAACCTTTTGTCTCTCCTCTGTAGTGAGGAGAGTCTGCAAGAGTTGTTGGCAATCATCCCAAGTGGGTCGATGTGTGATTAAAATGGATTCAATTAAAGCGGTTAAAGCTACGGGGTCCTGTGAAAAGGAGGGGTTATGGGACTTCCAGTTATATAGGTCTGAGGCCGAGAAAGGCCAATATTGAAGCTGATTGACTGGCCCGCCTCCCTGGCGCAGGGGGAAAAGCTTGGAGGACCCTTCCTGTATAGGTTCCCTGCGACCCCTAAGTCTTCCCACCATTGGGGATATTGGGGATGGTGAGGGGCGGCGTTCATCAGGTGGGCTATCCGGTTCTTCTTCATTATCTGAGGAGTCTGGTGCCTGTGTCTGGGGAGGGGGAGCTTGATAGGGAGGGGGAGGGGGAGGGGGAGGGGGAGCCTCGGTTAGGAGGTCTATTAAGGGGGAGTCGTCAGGAGGAAGGACCGTCTTAGGTTTAGGTCGCCGGGAAGAAGAGGAATCTTCTATTATAGGATATAAGTTAGAGGAGGAAGGAGGAGGTCTGGGAGGATCAGTAGGACATAGGGGAACAAGGGGAGGGATGGGGGAGCGGAGGGGGTTGGAGAAGGGGCAGGGTCTGGAAGGGGCTTAGGCTTTGGGTGAGCGAAGGGAGAGACCCAGGGAGGGGGGTCCTCAACCAGACTTTCCCAGACCACAATGTAAGGGACCTGGTCC
>ML103657.1:24924-108025 GCA_003697995.1 Taxidea taxus jeffersonii | reverse complement strand
AAGACAGTATGGTACTGGCACAAAAACAGACACATAGATCAATGGAACAGAATAGAGAGCCCAGAAATAGACCCTCAACTCTATGGTCAACTAATCTTCGACAAAGCAGGAAAGAATATCCAATGGAAAAAAGACAGCCTCTTCAACAAATGGTGTTGGGAAAATTGGACAGCCACATGCAGAAAAATGAAATTGGACCATTTCCTTACACCACACACAAAAATAGACTCAAAATGGATGAAGGACCTCAGCGTGAGAAAGGAATCCATCAAAATCCTTGAGGAGAACACAGGCAGCAACCTCTTCGACCTCAGCCGCAGCAACTTCTTCCTAGGAACAACGCCAAAGGCAAGGGAAGCAAGGGAAAAAATGAACTATTGGGACTTCATCAAGATCAAAAGCTTTTGCACAGCAAAGGAAACAGTCAACAAAACCAAAAGACAACTGACAGAGTGGGAAAAGATATTTGCAAATGACATATCAGATAAAGGGCTAGTATCTAAAATCTACAAAGAGCTTAGCAAACTCAACACCCAAAGAACAAATAATCCAATCAAGAAATGGGCAGAGGACATGAACAGACATTTCTGCAAAGAAGACATCCAGATGGCCAACAGACACATGAAAAAGTGCTCCACATCACTGGGCATCAGGGAAATACAAATCAAAACCACAATGAGATACCACCTCACACCAGTCAGAATGGCTAAAATGAACAAGTCAGGAAATGACAGATGCTGGCGAGGATGTGGAGAAAGGGGAACCCTCCTACACTGTTGGTGGGAATGCAAGCTGGTGCAACCACTCTGGAAAACAGCATGGAGGTTCCTCAAAAAATTGAAAATAGAGCTACCTTATGACCCAGCGATTGCACTACTGGGTATTTACCCTAAAGATACAAACGTAGTGATCCAAAGGGGCACGTGCACCCGAATGTTTATAGCAGCAATGTCCACAATAGCCAAGTTATGGAAAGAACCTAGATGTCCATCAACTGATGAATGGATAAAGAAGAGGTGGTATATATATACAATGGAATACTATGCAGCCATCAAAAGAAATGAAATCTTACCATTTGCGACGACATGGATGGAACTAGAGTGTATTATGCTTAGCAAAATAAGTCAACTGGAGAAAGACAACTATGACATGATCTCCCTGATATGAGGAAGTGGAGATGCAATGGGGGTGGGGGTTAAAGTGGTAGGAAAAGAAAAAATGAAACAAGATGGGATCGGGAGGGAGACAAACCAAAAGAGACTCTTAATGTCATAAAACAAACTGAGGGGGGTTGGGGGGAGAGGGGTTGGGAGAGGGTCATGGGGTTACATTATATGTTTAAATAAAAAAACTTAAATAAAAAAAAAAAACTACTTCCAGTGATTATAGCATCAGTGGGGAAAATGGAAAAAAAAGTACATGAATGGAAAAGAAACCTTCTTTTTGCTTTTGTTCATTAAAACAATGACCTTTCCCCAAAACCATATGATTTCACTGATACATAGAATCTAAAAAACAAAACAAATGAATGAGTAAATAAATAAATAGCAGAATCAGATCTTTAAATATGGAGAACAAACTGATGATTGCTAGAGAGAAGGGGTTGGGGGGGGTGGAAAAAGGAGAGTGGTAGATACAGACTTTCAGTTATGGAATGAGTTAAGTTGAAGGAAGAAAAGGCACAGAATAGAGAAGTAGTCAATGATATTCTAACAGCATTGTAAGGTGACAGATGGTAGCTGCACTTGTCGTAGTTGAATCACTATATTGTCCACCTGAAACTAATGCAACATTATTTGTCAACTATACTCAAATTAAAAAAAAATTAAATATGGCATAAAGAGGAAAAGAAAAATCCACACAAGATATTAATATTATTTTACCATTCAATAAATAATTTTCTTAGCTCTTAAAAAATAAAATAAAATAAAATATCCTTTCCCTCTAGTTTCCATTTTTCCAGCTCTCAAAATTTCCATTCATTCTTTCAGGTCAGTTCAAACATTACTTGTTTTGGGAAGACCTCTTGTATCCTCCAACGTTTTGAGTCCCACCTTTGTGATCTCATTGAATAAATTTTCAATTGTATTACTTATGAAATACTGTATCTATTTATTTATATTATTTCCCTCCTCAATCAGAATACCATGAAAAAGCCTTAAAAATATTTATATAGTAAAATAGCTTATGGTCGGTTGAATATAGTTTGAATCATATAGCAGGAACTAACTGAATACTTACTGAATTAATATCTCTCGGTCAGATAGTAATTAACTGAATGAATAAAATTTTTTTTGCATTTATCTCTAGCACATTAACCCAGAAAATGAGAGCAACAAAAATACTGAGCTCTGGGGTGCTTGTGTGGCTCAGTGGGTTGAGGCCTCTGCTTTTGGCTTGGGTAATGGTCTCAGGGTCCTGGGATCGAGCCCCACATTGGGCTCTCTGCTCAGCAGGGAGCCTGCTTCCTCCTCTCTCTCTCTCTCTCTCTCTCTCTGCCTGCCTCTCTGACTACTTGTGATCTCTGTCAAATAAATAAATTAATAATATCTTTAAAAAAAAATCTGAGCTCTAACAGGTATATGTAGAAATGTAAAGTAGCAGAATATATGAAACTTCTGGAAAATTGTCTTATTAATTTCAAATTATTGGGAGCATCCAAAGCATATTATATGACTACATTAAAATTTATTTAAGGGGCGCCTGGGTGATTCAGTGGGTTCAAGACTCTGCCTTCGGCTCAGGTCATGATCTCAGGGTCCTGAGATGGAGCCCTGCATCGGGCTCTCTGCTCAACGGGGAGCCTGCTTCCCTGCCCCCCAGCCTATTTGTGATCTCGCTGTCAAATAAATAAATAAAATCTTTAAAAAATTATTTAAAAATAACAATGAGGGGCGCCTGGGTGGCTCAGTGGGTTAAAGCCTCTGCCTTCAGCTCAGGTCATGATCTCAGGGTCCTGGGATTGAGCCCTGCATCAGGCTCTCTGCTCATCAGGGCACCTGCTTTCCCCCCTTTTCTGCCTGCCTCTCTGCCTACTTGTGATATCTGTCTATCAAATAAATAAATAAAATCTTCTTATAAAAATAACAATGAAATATAGACAAAAATTGTCTTTAAAATTAAGGAAAGTTTTAACTTGTGAGTAAAAATCATAATGCAGGATAGAAAATATATATAAACAAACTATAATGAAAGGCTATATATAAAAATATATGGGATATAGTCAAAGCAATACTTGGAAATACAGAGCCTTAATACTTATGTTACAGGGGTGGCAGTCTAAGATGGCAGCATAGGAAGATCTTGAACTCACCTCTGCCCTCAGACACATCAAATCTGCACCTACCTATGAAACAAATGCGCTCTGGAAAAGAAAAGAAAAGTAGTGAACTCTTGCTCTACAGTAAAGGATAAAAGGACCACACTGAGACAGGTAGGAGAGGTGGAGATATGGTCTCACCAAAAAACCCACACCAACTACAGCGACCCAAAATAGAGAGGAATCTCACAAGTCCAGAATTTCTCCCAGAGAAGAGAGTGACTTGTGTCCTACATCAGTCACCCTCTCCCTTAGGACCTTCCCTAGAGATACAAGCACCTAAAACATCCGGCTTAGAAAATTAACAGAGCTTACCCCCCAGAGACCCTGTAGGGAACTGAGATACTCCTATTAAAGGACTCTCATGCACTCTCCCTCACCCTGAGACCCAGAGCAAAAGCAGCAGTTTGAAAAGTACCTAGACTATATCTGAAGGAGACTTATTTGCTAATCCTCAAACATCTGCCAGTTGCATATCTCCTTAGATATGGAGTCGTCAGTGAGTACCATTTCTGGGCCAGCATAGGTTGGTATGTGCAGATGGGGCACTCTCCCACTGCCTTGCTAAGACCAGTGGGGATGAATAGCTGCAGCATTCTCCTCCTAAGGTTCACATGTAGGCACAATACTATCCTGCCACCTTGCTGAAACCAGCAGGTGTGTACAACCAAGGCATTCTCCCTCCCTTGCTAAAGCCGGCAGGCATGCCCTGTCCCCTGAGCCTCCCAGCTGCATTGCTAAAGCTGGTAGATGCATGCAGTCCACACAAAGGATGTCCCTTTATTGTCTGGCCCTGGTGGCCAAGATGGCTTATGTTATTGGGCTTAATGAGACTATAACAATTGGAAAGGAGTTCTTGGTAGGCTACTACACCCAGTGCTCTGCACAGAGTGTAAAATGAAGCACACCCCCAGTCTCCTTGAAAAAGGCCTACTTATTCATGCTCGTGCTTCAGCCTGAGGAACAGCCCTTGGGCTTGCCATACGTCTAGAGACTACAGCGGAGTTCTCGGAACACAGGCAGTGAAACACCATCCTTGCATTCTCCCCTGGTCTCACTACAATTCTCCAGAAAGAGGCTTATATACCCATTTGGAGCTGCAGTTTTTGCATGACAGCTAGGGTATACCTTCAGATCTCCTGGTTTAGTGGCCAGCAGGGTTTACAACTGTGGCCCCACATGCATATTTTAAAAGCCATCGCCTGAGGGTCTGGCTTCTAATCAGCATGAAATTAGGTACTGACTGAGTTCATTTCTCTTGAAAAATGACAGGTCTTGGCACACTCCCAACAGCAAGCACCCATCCAGAATAAATCAGGCTGCTTAGACAACCACAAAGATTAGAGAGACAATCAAGAGCTAGGGCAAGGTTGAACAGTAAGTTTCATTGCCTACATGAGGCCACTCCTTCAAGACCAGGAGAGGTGACTGTTTTGCCCAATACATAGAAACACACATAGACAGTAAAGCACACTGAGAAAACAGAGGAATAGGTACCAAACATAAGAACAAAATAAAATGTCAGAAAAAGACTTCAATGAAATTGAAATAAGTAATATATCTGACAAGGAATTCAAAGTAATGGTTGGGGTGCCTGGGTGGCTCAGTTGGTTGAGCAATTGCCTTTGGCTCAGATCTCGGAATCAAGCCCCACACTGAGATCTCTGCTCAGCAGGGAGCCTGCTTCTCCCTCTCCCTCTTCCTCTGACTGTCATTCTACCTGCTTGTGTTCTCTCATTCTTCCTCTGTCAAATAAATAAATAAAATTAAAAATAAAAAAGAATTCAGAGTAATGGTTGTGAAGATGTTCACCAAACTTTGGAGAAGAATGGATGAACACAGTGAGAACTTCAATGAGAGAGAAAATGTGTACACTGTGACAAAATAGAGAATAATATGAACGTTTTATGTTAATAAATTTGAAATCATAGATGAAATATACACATCTTTAGAAAAAAACAGTACTGTTGAATCTGATTCAAGAATAAATATTTTCAGTATTTTTTACAGAACTAGAACAAAAAAATCCTAAAATTTATATGAAACTGCAAAAGACCCTGAAGAGCCAAGAAATTTTGAAAAAGAAAAACAAAACTGAATGTATCATAATTCCAGAGTTCAAGTTATTATTACAAAGCTGTACTACTCAAAACAGTATGGCACTAGCACAAAAATAGATACATAGATCAATAGAACAGAACAGAAAACCCAGAAATAAATCTGCAATTATGTGGTCAATTAATCTTCAACAAAGGAGGAAAGAATATCCAATACAAAAAAGACAGTCTCTTCAACAAATGGTGTTGGAAAAGCTGGTCAGCTACATGCAAAAGAACGACATTGGACCACTTTCTTATACCATACACATAAATGAACTCATAATAGATTAAAGAACTAAATGTGAGACCTGAAACCATAAAAATCATAGAAGACAGAATGGGCAGTTATATCTCTGACATCATTAACAGTTCCAGATATGTCTCCTGAGGCAACAGAAATAAAAGCAAAAATAAACAATTAGGACTACATCAAAATAAAAAGCTTCTACACAGTGAAAGAAACAGTCAACAAAACTAAAAGGCAACTTACAGAATGGAAGAAGATATTTGTAAATGACATATCTGATAAAGGGTTAGTATCCAAAATATATAAAGAACTTATACAACTCAACATCCAAAAAAACAAATAATCCAATTAAAAAATGAACAGAAGACATGAACAGACAATTCTCCAAAAAAGACACTCAGGTGGTGCATGAAAAGATGCTCAACATTCATCATCATGGAAGTGCAAATCAAAACTACAATGAGATATCAACTCATACCTGTCAGAATGGCTAAAATCAAAAACATAAGAAACAAATGTTGGCAAGGACATGGAGAAAAAGGATACCTCTTGCACTGCTGGTGGAAATGCAAACTGATGCAGCCACTGTGAGAAACAGTATGGAGCCTCCTCAGAAAGTTAAAAATAGAACTACCCTATGATCCACTAATTGCACTACTGCATATTTACCCCCAAATACAAAAATATTAATTCAAAGGATACATACACTCCTATGTTTACAGCAGCATTATT
The DNA here is from genome assembly GCA_003697995.1 of Taxidea taxus jeffersonii. NCBI lineage: Eukaryota > Metazoa > Chordata > Mammalia > Carnivora > Mustelidae > Taxidea > Taxidea taxus. Next base: position 101,628 of record ML103657.1, on the reverse strand, counting down.
TACAATAGCCAAATTATGGAAGCAGCTCAAGTATCCATCAATAGATGAATGGATAAAGAAGACACTGTATTGTGCGTGTGTGCGTGTGCATGTGTGCGTGTGTGAGTGTGCATACAAGGACATGGATAAAGCTAGAGAGTATAATGCCAAGCGAAATAAGCCAGTCACAGAAAGACAAATACCATGATTTCACTCACATGTTGAATTTAAGAAATAAAACAAATGAGCAAAGGAAACGAGAGAGAGAGAGACAAGCTAAGAAACAGACTCTAACTCTAGAGAATGAACTGATGGTTACCAGAGGGGATGTGGGTGGCAGGGATGGGTGAAATAGTGATAGGATTAAGCAGTGCACTTGTGATGAACACCAGGTGTTGTACAGAAGTGGTGAATCACTATATTGTACACCTGAAACTAATGTAACACTGCATGTTGACTATACCGGAATTTTTTAAAAAAATAAAATATAAACATGAATAAATACATAAATAATTGGGGTTTCCATTATATGACTATGTTACTATTATTCACAGTTGAACAACACAGTACCCTAGGACTACATATTCTTTTTCTTTTTTTTAAGATTTTATCTATTTATTTGACAGAGAGAGAGATCACAAGTAGGAGGAGAGGCAGGCAGAGAGAGAGGGGGAAGCAGGCTCCCTGCTGAGCAGAGAGCCGGATTCTGAGATCAATTCCAGGACCCTGAGATCATGACCTGAGTTGAAGACAGAGGCTTAACCTACCAAGCCACTAGGTGCCCCTGGGAATACATATTCTTTTGCTTTTTTGTTTTCCTAATCACTGTGTCATTTTTTATTGTTTGCTTTGTTTTTGGTGGTATTATTAATTCATCTCTAAACTCAAATAAAAATGTAAATCACTTTAAACAATGATATATCTGAATGGTCCTATAATCCTTAAGGAAATTTAGTCACCAGTTAAAAATCTCCCAAAGTGAACTTCAGGACAAGTGTGGCTTTCCAAGAGGATTCTACCAAACTTTCAAGAAACAAATAATCCCAACAGTGAACAAACTCTTCCATAAAATGAACAAGAGGGAATTTTGCCAAATATATATTTATATAAACGTATAAAATACATATTCTTTGAAGCACAGTAATAAACATCTGTGAACATATCACTGTATTTAAAGCCTTAAAATGTTCCAGTACTGTTACCACTTAGTGCTCCTTTTCTGTCCTATCCTGCTGCCTCTCTAAGTTAAACAGAATCCTGAATTTTTTTTCTAATTATTTTTTAAAAATTGAGGCATCTAGTAAAATGCACAGAACTTAATACATTTTGACAAATAACCACACATATGTAGATCAGATACTTCCATTACACCAAATAATTCTCCCTCCTCCCACCAAGACAACAATTGTTCTTTACTTTCCTGATTTCTATCACCACAGGTTCATTTTACCTTTTTCTGACCTTTACTTAAGTTGACTTACATAGCATGTATTCTTGTGTGTGTTTCTTTTGATCCATTCATCTCATCTTAGTAATTCATTCTTCTTTAGTGCTAATATCTCAGTGTATAAATACACCAGTTTGTTCATGTATTTTCCTGTTGATGGAATCTCCGACTGTTTCTAGTATGAAAATGTAATAATATGAACAAAATATAACTCAACAAAACCAAAAATAATATGAACATTCTTACATATACTTTTTTGTGGACATATTTTAATGTTACTTATGTAAATAGTTGGAAGGACAATTGTATTATCAGTGGTTAGGGTATATCCTCTTTATTATAAGAAGTTTCCAAACTGATTTTCAAATTGTTTTTACAATTTACCATTTTACCTTCTCACCAGAAATTTGTGAGATTTATAGTTGATCTCCTTGCAAGAGGAACATTGAATGTCAACACTCTTCTTAATTTTAGCTCTTTGAGTATGTCAGAACTGGTTCCCACTAGAGTTTTTATTTGCATTGCCCTAATATATAAGGTTGAAGAACTTTTTATGTGCTTAAATGACTTAAAAATAAGGAAGTTCCATTAAAGTATACAAATAACTTGGGTCAAATAGTGAGGAAAGCTTCATATAAAAAAGGAATTAATAACTTTAAATTGTACTCTTAGCATAACCACAGCTGAATAATAACACTCCATTATGTGATTTGAAATATTTTATAAACAAACAGAAAGATACAGAACCAACTGATGGGTTAGATTACAAATTCACTTAAAATGAATAGAGTTCTTGTTTTTATTGGGTTATTGGGACTAGTAAAGCCAACATAAATTTAAAATTAGAAAATTCATAAATTTCCAGGAACAAGAGAAAGAAACTTTGAATACTTGTTGGGCTATATAACTCAAGAGGGAGGAAAAAAAGAGAGAGGGAAAGAGAACTTTAAAATTTGATTTTAAATCAAATTGATTTTTAAATCAAATTGACCTTGATTGATATGTTACAAGAAACAGAAATGTTATTGGGGTGCCTGGGTGGCTCAGTGGGTTAAAGCCTCTGCCTTCAGCTCAGGTCATGATCCCAGAGTCCTGGGATTGAGCCCCACATCAGGCTCTCTGCTCAGCAGGGAGCCTTCTTCTCCTCCTCTCTCTCTGCCTGCCTTTCTGCCTACTTGTGATCTCTATCAAATAAATAAATAAAATCTTTAAAAAGAAAAAGAAACAGAAATGTTATTGATATCAGACAAATGGCAAAGGGAAAAAAATAACCAAGAACTTCAGTATTTCTATAAACACTCTAAAGGTGAAATTGTGGGGTGCCTGGGTGGCTTAGTTGGTTAAGCTTCCAACTCTTGGTTTTGGCTCAGTTTGTGATCTCAGGTCATGATGTGGAGCCCTGCATAGAGCTCTGTGCTCAGCATGGAGTCTGCTTGTCCCTCTCCCTCTGCTCCTCCCCCTGCTTGTGCTCTTTCTGCTCCTCTCTCTCAAATAAATAAATAAAATCTTCCCCCCAAAAGGTGAAATCTGATTAAAATCTATACTTTAGTTAATAGTAATGTACCAATGTTCATTACTAAGTTATAGCTTGCCTTCATGCTAACATGTCTGTATGTGACAGTTCTAACTTTATTTCCTAGTACTTTTTGGTTTGTGACAGAAGTCATAACTTTCAGCTGAAACTAACAGTGGTGACTGAGACTCTAATATATTCAAAAACTGCAAAGAAATAGAAGTGTTTATGGAGAATAATGGATTTGATTTTTGTCTATGAAAGGAAAAAGAGGATAAATAAGTAAAACAGTTGGTTACACTAGAATAGTAACATACCAACCTACCAAAGTTCATTACTAAGTTTTGACAACTGAACCAAAGCTATGTAAAATGTTAACATTAAGGGGAACTGAGTGAAAGGTGAACAGGAACTGTCTGTACAATAGGATGCAATTTTTCTGTAAATGTAAAACTATTCAAAAATAAATAGTATATTTAAAAAATATATATATATATGTATATTTAGAAAGAGATAAAGTAAATGTGGCAAAATGTTAACAGTTGGTATATCTAGGAGACAGGTTTATATGGATGTTTACTAGCCAATCCCTTCAACTTTTCTGTAAGTTTAAAATTTGTCATAATAAAGTATTAAAAGAAAAAAATCACACTAGAGAAAAACAAAACAAAATACAAGAACTAAAAACATATATTTAGTATATAAATTTTGAAAAGTTTGTATTTCTTATCTAGAACAATTTATACTGATTTAATAATTTTGATTCAAATAATATATGCCATCTCTTTGATTAAGTTATTACAGTGTGAAAAAATATAAACATATTTTACTTTACTTAGTAGTATTTAGTAGGACATGTTTATTTGTTCATAAAAAAGCTTAATTCTTCCAAAATTTCTAATTTCCTAAACTGAGTTTATGACTCAAATAATTTATCATTATTTCCACAAAATGTTTAGGGAATATTTAAACACACAACTAAACTAAATTATAATAACATTTTCTAAAATAGCTTACTATTTAAACTTATTATGCTACAAGTCAATAGAACAAATTATTCCAAATATGCTAAAATTTCCTAAAAATTGGCTAAAATTTTTATATAATAACAAGTGGCTACCAATTAGAAGGTTAAAAAGGATATAAAATATTTTGTATTAGTGTACATGTTTCTTATTAACATTCACAAAGAGAAAAGCATACTTATAACTGTTTCTTGATTTAGTCCACAATAAAATTGCATATCTGACTACCTCAACTCAGTGGATTGAAAGAATAAATATTTATTTCCTTGCTCATATGTCTGTAGGTAGTCTGCACATAAGCTGGGCTGGGCTGGACTCTAAGCTCTGGGATTCAGCTCCAGACTCCATGATACCAATGTATTTGTTCTAGGGTATAGATGGAAGGGCACTAACTACCTGCATCATGTTTCTCTAATGGCAGATCACCAGAGCATTAAAGGACACGTCCTATCATGAAAGAACATTTCAAGCCTCTACTTGCCTCATCTTCATTAACATCCTGATGGCCAAAGCCAGGAAGATGGCCAATCCCAAATCAAGGGGCAAAGAAATATACTTCATCCACCATGAGGCCATGGCAAGTGTGTGAAAGTAAAATATTACAACACAACAGTGAAGGATTAGGACCAATAATGTAGTCCACCATATGTAGACATGTATAATGGTGTGCAGTTGTTTCTGAAACATTGTTATTCTGCTAACATGTCTGTATGCAACAGTTCTAAGTTTGCTACCTAGTACTTTTTGGTCTGTGACAGAAGTCAGGAAGTTTGAGTTGAAACTAATAGTAGCGACTGAGGCTCTAATATATTCAAAAATTGCAAAGAAATATAAGTGTTTATGGAGAATAATGGGTTTGATTTTTGCCTATGAAGGGAAAAAGAGGGTAAATAAGTAAAATGGTTGGTTACTCCAGATTATGAAAGACCATAAACAAAGATAAACTGAGGCACTACAAATTGAGGTAAAATTTAGAGTATCTGAGGTAAAGTGAACCTTATTAGTCTTAGTTTATAGTACTTGCAATAGTGAGTTTAAAATGAACAATAAAATTTATTTAATTTTGACAAAGTGTTAATGAGCTTATTTGAAGAAAGTTTTGGTTCTTGGGGCACCTGGGTGGCTCAGTCTTTAAGCATCTGCCTTTGGCTCAGGTCATGATCCCAGGGTCCTGGGATGGAGACCCTAATCATGCTCCCTACTCAGCAGAAAGGCTACATCTCCCTCTCCCACTCCCCTGCTTGTGCTCCTGCTCTCTCTCTCTCTTTGTCAAATAAATAAAATAAAATAAAATAAAATGTTTTGGTTCTCACTTGCAACTAGTATCATTATTTCCTTCCTTCATCATTCTTCCCCCTGTTGCCTGCCCCTGGGTGATGCATCATCTCTTATTGATCCTCTTAATCCTGACTACACCTCCACATATGGTCCCCTCATTTAATTCTTTACAGTTTAAACCCTTTGGAGAATGACATCTGTTTCCTTATGGGATCTTAACTGATATATATATATATATATATATATATATATTTATCTCTGTTTTGCTTTAGATCTGCACATTTTAGTATTTAGATGTTACTTATATCCATTGTAGCTAGTTGTTTAGAGTGTAAGAAAAAGTTCAAAGTGTAATGAGATACCATATTTTAAATTTAAAAAAAAATTACATCCGGGACACCTGGGTGGCTCAGTCTAACCCTCTGCCTTCAGCTCACGTCATGATCCCAGAGTCTCCTGATCCAGGTCCTGCTCCCTCTCTCTGTCTCTCAAATGAATAAATAAAATCTTAAAAAAAATTACATCCCTAGAAATTATTTTGGAATATATATTTAATAAATAGTTTCTCAATGACTTTTTCTCCATCTTGTCATTCAAGACACAGATTAGTATTTCTAAGGAAATAAGCAGGTTAAAAATGATTTACCTTTTTTTCAGAGAAACAAATAAAACTCCCAATTTCCTCACAATTTCGGTTCTTTTAATGAATGTAGTGCTTATCTCTTTCACTGAATGTATCTCTCTGCTCTGGCACATTGCGGTGTTTGGTAAGACGGGCCCATGGAAATACTCAGCCTGGATGGAGAGTTCGTTCACATTTACTACAGTTCGCAGTTGCAGACATTGTGTGAAAAGTCTCAGACCTAAAGCTCTCACTGAACTTAGGCATCCCGTGTCTATGATGCAGGAAACATTTCTGCATTTCCCGGAAGATGCTTCGATAGCTCTTCACTCCCTTGCTTTGGAGAAAGAAATTCCTAAGGGGAGTATTTCTTGAGAGCATTGCTATCTGGCAATCGGAAACATGAGGGACTAATGAGCGGCCCTAATTTTCACAAATTAACATAGTGGGAGGTGCATAAATCCATAACTCAAACAAACCTGGGTTCAAAAGCAACTGGAACAAATAACTTGTTGGTGGAGGTCACAGAGAATGTGACCCCAGCTTGACCCTAGCCTTGTGTATAGTTAAAGGCTCCTTACCTCCTCCCTTGTACCTTGGAACTTTCGTTCCGCCCACCATTTCTGCAGCCGGAGTTATTTCGAGGGCACACCCCTGAGAGAATGGAAGAGTTGCATGCTCTACGCTGACTGAATACCTTTAAGGCGGATACGTAAACTTTTTTTTTTTAAGATTTTATTTTCATTCATTCACTGATTCATTCATTCATTCATTCATTCATTCATTCATTCATTTTAGAGAGAGAGAGAGCAAGCAGTGGGGAGAAGCAGAGGGGGAAGAGAGAAGGGAGGGGGAAAGAATCTCAAGCAGACCCCACGCACTGAGAGCTGAGCTTACAAACGGAGCCTGACCCTTAAGCGACTGAGCCACCCAAGCACAGCACTGCTATATAAACTTTCAAGATTCTTAGGGCAGATGCGGAGATCTACTCATCTTGCTGACCCAGAGGACAAGTCCCACATGTAAGTTCCCTTGCTTATTAAAACCGCCACCTACCAGTTTGGGGAGGGGAGGGCTGCTTCTCTCTTCTGTCTCTCCTTGTACTCTGGGTGTTGGGCTAGTTTGCAAGCCACTGTAATCTCACCCTTTCCAGTTTCTTCTTCTGCAGAGTAATGCCTACTTTCACCTTCTGTGTATTGTGGAAAAGGATACCAAAGAACATTTTGTCTAAGCCTCTTATTTAGAGAAGAATTTTTGGACTGAATAGAACATAAGAATTCCTGGTTGAGCGCCTGGGTGGCTCAGTGGGTTAAAGCCTCTGCTTTCAGCTTCAGGTCACGGTCCAGGGTCCTGGGATCCTGCCCCGCATCCGGCTCTCTGCTCAGTGGGGAGCCTGCTTCCCCCTCTCTCTGCCTGCGTCTCTGCCTGCTTGTGATCTCTTTCTGTCAAATAAATAAATAAAATCTTAAAAAAAAAAAAAGAATTCCTGGTTGCCTTCAACATTTCATTGTTCCTTACTACCTGGTAAACTTGAGCAAGTGGCTTAAAGTTGGATTGCTTCTGGTTCTTGACCTTATAATGGAGTTAACATGAGCCATGTTAAGCCATATTACCTGGCTCATAGGAGACCCTCAATAATTATTATTACTACTTTTTTGTTATTAGAGAAAGCCCATATGTGAGTGATATTATTAACACAGTAAGGACAGGGAAGAGGAGCCCTTGGAGATAATCTTAAAAAGAACTCTTGAATAAAATAAGCCAAAGAAGAAATACTGAGAAAAGATGAAGACTGCATTTGGCCTTAGTGTAATCATTTATTTTTTTTTCTCCTTTAAATTCCCATTGTGCTACCTCAACACTAAGTTTACCTTGATGAAACACCTACCAGGTGGCAATGGCCTGCCTCCTGGATACCTAAAGATAAGCTTGGACTGGACTGTAAACCAGCTGAGAGATGCTATTACTTTGGTAAAATATTTGCATTCTATGTTCACTATTTTAGTCTTCTGGATAATGGAAAGAAAATATTTATTTACCTCATAAAGATGTTGACAAAGTAAATTAACTTATTTCTTCAGAGAAGTACATATTCAAATGTTGAGTTCTACAATTATTTATTGCAAGACCAATCTCTTCTGCTATGAACAGACAAAAAGATAGATTTTTCTTATATCTCTTGACAGTGATTTTGGGGTTTTCATGAATTTTGAAAGCTTATGAATAAAGAAAAGGGTGTAATCCCAGCAGTGAGTAGGAAGTTTATGATGAAGGATGGCATATGGATGGATGTCAGCAAGTATCAAGAACATTCAGGCAAAGATAAGGGAAGACATTGTGTGGGAGGAGTTGGCTCAGCTGTCTTAGGGTGCCAGAGATAGACCATCTTAAGTATCACCAAAATTCTGGATCCTGCTGTATATTTTTCAAATATTAGCTATGCTTAAAAAGTGCCTTGGAGAACTTAATTTAAAAATGCTTTTCACTGATAAATTGATTCTCCCACCTCAAGTGGAAGAATTCTAGTACTACTATGAATAGTAACAAAAACAACAAAAATAAGAACAAAATAAGAGCAATAATATCAGGGCAATACATTGCTCTTTTGTGCCAGGCCCCAGTCACCTCATTAAATATCACAGCAAACCTGTAAGGAAGGTATTATTATCCTTATTTTACATATGTGGAAAAAGAGGCTCTTTAAGTTAAGAAATCTTGCCACAGTCACATAGGTTGGAAGGGCTAGAACTAGGATTTAAACTTAGAGCTACCACTTTTCAAAACTGAATTTTTGATAGCTCTATAATGACATATACAACTGGTTTATACTTTCTATAGTATAGTTGGCATTCTGAATTGTCTATCAGTAATAAGAGAATGAACGTTAAACTTGTGAACTACATTGACTTAATTGCCACTCACTGTTTACCTTGTGGAAATGTTCCGAGAAAATACACCAAGAAAGCCAACTCGCACAAGAAGTAGTTTACACATTATAGAATATTGGCTAGGTATGATTACAAAGCTTTTCTCTATTATGATAAAGTCACAGTTTTTTTAGATGGCATAAATTGTAAATACTTTAAAAATAGCTTTTAGTGTTTCCTGAAGCATGCTTAATTTTCAAAAAATCTGATACAATCTTCTGGATCTTTAATTAGAAGACAGAGGATGTGCTGACATAACCTCAACAGGTTAAATTATGAATTATCTTTAAGATCTTTTCTTTCTTGTTTTCCTTCTAGGCCCCAATACTCTCACTTTTATACTTCTGGTTTTTAACCTTAATTTCTAAATACTTGGCTGTGATTTGCCATGATGTAGAGAGAGACAAGCTTACAGTGGGAAGACATTCCATTTAGAGTCTTACATATGCCAAGTACCTATAAGCGTATGCACGGTGAGAGAAGTAGTCATAAGTAATTTTGGTGTTGTTATTATGAGTTTTGGAAATTTTTATTAGTTATAAGAACAGTTAAGATATAGAAAAAAACAAATTAGTTAACGCATACTTTACTTGTTTAATTCACAGATGCGTATGAACAAAAGTTATAAATGTTGATTCATTCTCAATTGAAATCTTTAACCTTACAGAGAACAGCTTTTACTTGATACCCTTTAATTATACTTTTTAATATTTAGCAAGGTTATTATCACCATTACTATGTGTACAGAATAACTCCCCCTTTGAAGAACTACTCTCAAAAATATTCAAATATTTGCCTTATGTCAAGTTTTCAGCTAATACCTCAGAAGAAGTGTTCCTTTTAGTTATATTCTTTTAAACATGCCTTCAAAATGATCTAAATGAACTTTAATCAACTGAACGAATTTATTTTTGATTGTTGAATCACTTAGGCAAACTGCCTCCGAGTGCAAGTAAAGTACAAAGTGAAATAAATTTGAATAGCAGAATGTAAGACTGTCCTTAAAATATCAGTCTTTAAGATAAAAGTCACATTTAAACTATGTTTTTTTATTGTTGTTGGAGGCAAACAACTTTTATTGGGTGAAAAGAGGTGAAGTATTATATAGATAACACAGCCCATGTTCTGTTATTTACTAATCCACAGCCATAGAAAAACTTACTTGCAGAAAGTGAGAATTAAATGTACCTGCTTTAAAAATGACATGCTTTAATGACTATTTTGCCCCCCAATTTTAGGCAAATCATGTACATTTTTGACAATAATAATCCATGCATACAAACGTGCAGGTACAATAGTGGTTCTCAATCAGGACCAGTTTTGCCCATCAGGAGACATTTTTGATTGCCATGACTTAGAGTCTGCTCTGGGCATCTACTGGGGGAGAGGCCAAGCATGCTTTTTAATATCTTAAAGTTCACAACTACCTACAACAAAGAATTGATAGTCTCAAATGCCAAGAGTGCCATTGTCGAGAAGCCTTAAAGTAAATGTATCTCTGAGTGATGTGATAGGGTATTAAAAGCATTAATAAGTAGGATGTCTTGAGTTCAAGATTTAAAGTTAGTATATTTGGAGAGTGTTGGAGTACCAGAAGGTGTGTAAAAATAAGGAGAAAAAATGATAAGGCATTGAGTATATAGGCATCAGAATCAAACTGGATGCTATGAAAAACTAAACTGAGCCAGGTTATCTAAATAATACATACCAACGGGTGCCTGGGTGGCTCAGTAGGTTAAAGCCTCTGCCTTCGGCTCAGGTCATGATCTGAGGATCTGGGATCCTGGGATGGAGTCCCGCATCAGGCTCTCTGCTCAGCAGGGAGCATGCTTCCTCCTCTCTTTCTGCCTACTTGTGATCTCTGTCTGTCAAATAAATAAATAAAATCTTTAAAAAAAATAATACATACCAAGTTAGAGGAAAACTAGAGAAAAGTAGGAAAGCATTAATTACACTTAAGTACTTCAAATTCAAGGTGATGAGACCATCCAGTGGGAGAAAGAAAGTCTTTAATGAGCAGTGCTTGAACAACTGGACATCAGTATGAACAAAAATGATTGTAAACCCTGACTTCACACGACACAAAAAAATTAACTTGAAGTAGGTCAGAGACTTCAGTGAAAACCTAAAACTATACAACTACTAGAGGAAAACCCAGGAGAAAATCTTTATAACCCTGGTCTGTGCAAAGGCCTCATAAATAGCATACAGGAAAAAAATTATTGCAGTTTATTTAAAAGTAAAACATTTGCTTTTCTAAAGACATTATTAAAAAACAGAAGACAAACCACAAGCTGGGAGAAAACACAAAATTTATATCAGGTAAAGTGCTTATATTCAGAATATATGAAAAAGCCCTATACTTAATTACAGGAAGACAAACAACTTAATTAAAATATTGGCAAAATATCTGAACAGACGAACCAAAGTAGGATGGCCAATAAGCACATGAAAGGTTTGTCTATATCATTTACCATTTGGGAAATGCAATTTAAAATCATATGAAATAGCAGTATGCAAACATTAGAACGGCTGAAATTAATAAGACTGACAATACCAAGTGTTAACAAGTATATGAAACAACTGGAACTCTAGTACACCACTGGTGGAATGGAAAACTGTACAATTGCTTTGGGAAACAATTTGACATCTTTTTCTTCTTCTTCTTTTTTTTTTTTTTTAAAGATTTATTTATTTATTTATTTGACAGAGTGAGAGAGAGATCACAAGTAGGCAGAGAGGCAGACAGAGAGGGGGAAGCAGGCTCGCCGCTAAGCAGAGAGCCCAATGCGGGGCTCCATCCCAGGACCTTAACCCACTGAGCCACCCAGGCGCCCCCGATTTGACATCTTCTTAAAAAGTTAAACATATGTCTACAACTCAAGAGTGATAAAAGTATATATCTCTGCAATGACTTGAGCATAAATATTCATAGCAGCTTTATTTGTAATAGCCCCAAACTGGAAACAATTCAAATGTTGATAGACAAATGAATAAACAAAATGTAGGGTATCCGAACAAGTTAATATCACTTACTAACACGAAAAAAGCTTCATGACATGCAAAAGAGATGATATCTCTGAAAATGATAATGCTGAGTGAAAGAAGCTAGACAAAAACAGTATATTCTCTATGATCTCATTTTTGTAAATTTCTAGAAGAAGCAAACAAAGCACATTTACTAAATGGGTCTTTGGTTGCCTGGTGACATAGGTATAGTGACATAGGTAGAGGGATAGATGGACTGAAAAAAGAGCTGAGGAATCTTTTGGGACAACGGAAGATCTAAAGTGATGATTGTGATAAGTGTTTCATGGGTATATGTATCAAATTATGTACTTAAACTCTGTGCAGGATACTGTATATAAATGATCTCAAGAAAGTAGTGAAAATTTAAAATTCTATAGGTATCTTTTGACCAGTGTGGTAGAAAGGGTGGTGAATAAGTGCTTACCAGTTCTAACTGTAGAGAAGGAAAGTCCCAGACATATTCTCTGTATTTAGAGTTTTGAGATCCAGTTGCCCAAAGCATGGGCTAACTTGGTAACATACCCAAATACTGGCTTTCTTTCTTTCCCTGTTACATTATTTTCCAGCCCCCACTCCTATTCTGGAGATCAATTCCGGAAACAGACTACCTAGCTTATCTTTCAGAGTCTGCTTTCTGCTGAGTACTCAAGGAAAGAGACATCTTTTCTTCAAAGTGTCTCCATACTGTGAATATGGCTGAGGCCAGAAGTGGCAGAGGTCTGTTAGGATCTTCCAGTACAGAAGATATTTTTGAGTGATGCCTTCAGGGAAGGAAGAACTGTTTTCTGTGGATTCCTGAATGAGTTCAATTGAATTATTCATTTGAAACTTCTCCTACTTTAAGTTGTTTCACAACTTTATTTTATGAAAATGTAGCATGGTATTAAGAGATATATTTCCAGCCTATTCTAGTGTAAGGATTCACTTGAGCTTCTGTGTTGAAGGAGAATTTGCAAACTTGCAACCTACTTCAGTGCCAAGTGAAACCGAGATGTGTTTTGTGCATTTCGTTTAGGGATATTAGTTTGCACTTTTATTTCCCCAAGGCTACAGCAAATGGATACTGTGTATCTTTTTCATCCAAACAGGAAAATGTTCCTGAAGAAAAGCTTTGGTTTTCTTTGTTATTAAGGTAACATTTTAAAGTGATAATTGAAGTTTGTTATCTATAGCTTGAGAGTAAGCTTTGGATCTGTAGAATGGAGTCAGTGGGGGCTGGAACTTGATTATACCAGTTCTTGAAGAGCTGAACTTGCCCATTTCTTCGCAACTTTGAGTTTAGTGACATCACATAGGCAGCTTGAAATTGGCAAAGGTGAGAATATTTACACCATGGAAATAGTAAATGCCACAAATCAGAGCTTTTCTTCACCCACCATAGCTGGCCATCACTGACAAGAAGGCAAATGATACACTGTGGCAATTGCCCTCAGTTTATGTCCTCCAGATAGATGATCACTGAACTGCCCATACAAAGTAACCATAACTTAGAGGTAAAAGGGAATGGAAATCACTTTTAAACTCTCTTACTTTGCCCATGATAGAATGGATGTCTAGAGAGATAAATTGATTTTCTCAGTTCACCTTTCAGTTTCAGGACTTAGACTAGAATCAGCCTCTTGATTTTTAGCAACCTATGGGAAAATAATTTTCTAATTATTCAGATTTACAAAGAACCCCTACAGTTGTGTGGACTCAACTTGACCTTAGGGTGCCAACTAAACCTTTAAATGATATTTGGGTCCAAAACCTATATTCATGACTTTCATTATGGCAAATCCAAAACAAGCCTGTAGAGATGTTTTTGTAGTTTGTTTCTTTAGGAACTGTAAGTCTTTTGAGAGTTGAAGGGTCCAGGTTAACTTTCTATAAGTGCTAATGTACATCTATAGACTCAAGTGAAAATTGCAGTACTGATTCATATATATCCCAAATTTGGTTATTTTTAAATTCATATAATTTATTGGACCTGATGATAAAAGAGAGCTGTGAAACAGATCTGATTTTCCAACACCCTAATGCGTAAACAAATGATGATATAAGATATCTAAGACCAGAAGGACACATTTCCAAATACTTATAAAAGCAAAATATATACAAAATATCTTCAGAGTCTTGGACTCATGGTGCTAAAAGAATTTTGAAGAGACCCTTAGTACATGTTTATTAGTGATTTACAAATTGGTATTTGTTGAATTAATTGATTGCAGAGGACAGTCTAGAACTTAAGGTAGCAACTTTGTTAGCAAATTCCAGTGTTTCTAAGTGTCCTACAGACTATGGGGAGTCTTTGCAGTGTGAAAGGAGAAGGTTAATTCCAGTAATAGGGATATGGAAAGCATAAACGGTAGTTGGAGGAAGACTTCCAGATGGGAGTAGTTTGTTCCTCCTCCTTAACTGTAGACTGTGGAAGTTCTCTTCACTGCTACTTGGATGGGTTTGGGAGGTCAAAGTCTCCTACTCCTCTGTGGTAAAATTTTGAGATGAAAATACTTCTACATATGCTCTGGGAAGAATATTCAATGTCATTCACTAACTTTACAAAGAATTCTGTGAATCCCCCAAAGATGAAAGTAGGGGAAACTTAAGTAATTTTTATTTGGTATCTGTCATGTGCAGCACTGTATAATGCACTTAAACGCATGACTGCATTTATTCAGCCTTCACAGTTTGAAGAAATAGTATTTCCTGGCTCTGATCTGTTGGACCTGCCTGCCTGACCTGCTCCAGCATGTTCTTAACCTCTTAACCCTCACAGTCATCACTAGTGGATCTAGAGTTAATCAGGTGAATCAGTGTGCAGGATGGTGAATAGCTATTTTACTTATTTTACAAATCTTTATCATTCAGTGTGCTTCCTTGGATGTGTCATTATTTACGCACAAAGTTCTATAGAATGTTGGCATCTTCTAGCAGGAGCTTCCTTCGGCAAAAACTAACGAAAGAAAACATCTTTCTGTATATAAAGATAAAATATTCTATACAGTTTTTATAACTGGCCTGTGAAATGAGCAGGTAGAATTCTAAACAAAAGTGACCAGTTTTCCCTTTGAGTATTTAGTACTTGGGTTTCCTTTGTTTACTTGAAATATGTGGCTGTAGTTTTCCAACATTCATTTGAAAGCTTTTGTCTGGACACAAAAGTCAGTAAAAATATATATGGTAGTGTGATCTGAAGTTTTCATCAGTTGAGCTGATGCGAAAGCAGGTGGTCAGAATGAAGCAAGAGAAGCCTTAGATTGCTGCAGGCATGACTTACTATAAAATACAAGTGAGCACTGTATAAAAGCAGCAAAAAATTGAAAGGATGGAACAATTTCATATTTCTACACAAAAAATTGCTTAGGATTTTTTCTTATTCAATAGGGGGAAATATGACCTTCTGTCTTGGCTCATAAACAAATCTATTCAACATTTTTCAGCATGCCTACTCTTTCCTGCATTGTTGGGTGTATCCCACAGCCTTGGGAGAACACAGAGTTTAAACCTAACAAATACTCTAATTCTTCCCCAACCATTTAAGAAGAACCTGAGATCCCAGAGTTCTACTCTTTTTATTGATGCAGTTTTCAAAACCCAGATGAAAGCAACTGGGTGTTTTACAAAGAAAAAGGGTGTTCTGAGTGAGAAAAGAGCACAGAGGAGGATTTTCAGGCTATAAATATGCCTGAGAAACTGTGAGGCAAAGAGTAGTAACATACGTATGCTTGGTGAATTGAATTATGTCTTTGAATGTCAGGCCACTGGATTCTCCACTGTGCTTACGTCCCTTATAATGAATTAGGTGGTTAGGGAAGTATGCTATCTTAATTACTTTTGTGATCTTAATGACCTCTAGAGGTTAACAGGCACATCACCATTAGTATGAGGAAATTCTCCTGTGATACAGCACAGGATAGTATTTAAAGGCAAGAACTTCGGAGTCAGAAGACCTGAATTCAAGTGGGGCTCTGTCACTTGCTAGTTAGGACTTTTGGGCAGTTTTGGTAGCTTTTAACTTGTATGGGTCCCAGTTTCTTCATGGGTAAGATTAGAGTGGTAATAGCAATTACCTTTTTAAGGTTATTTGTATGGATTTCATGAATTAATGGGTGCAGAATTCCCAGCCCAGGACCTTACATCTAGGAGGCAGTCTGCATGTTGGGTCTTGTCACTACTTGTCCTTTTGGATATAGGAAGAGGCCAGTGGTTAAGTCCTAGCTTGCCAGTGCCAGATGCGGGCAAGCTGTCAAAGCAATCTTTGAATGTAGAGTTCTCACCTGGCATAATGGCAGAATTAACTAGTTGTAGCTTATATGAACAATAATAAGGAACTGTTTAATAAATTATAGTATAATAACTAAAATGTGTTGGTTAGTTTGTTTAGGTGTTACTGTTTTAAGTGCTTCACATATACCAACTCATTTACTCCTTACAGCAACCCTATAGATAAGAATTACTTTTTATCATCCATTTTATAGTTGAAGAAATTGAGACAGAGAGATTAGGTAACTTGATGCATGTCTAGGAAGTGACAGAGCTGTGACTGTGTTAAAAAGCAGGATATATAATATGACCCCATTTTTTGGAAAAGAAACTATTTTACATATGTATGAATTGCATTTTTATATACAGTTGACCAACATGGATTTTAACTTTGCAGGTCTACATGTAGATTATATTTGATAAATACAGAAAAGTATGTAAATGTACTTTCTCTTTCTTATGATTTTCTTAATAGCATATTCTTTTTTCTAGTGTATTTCATTATAAGAATACAGTACCTAATACATATAACATTCAAAATTTGTCTTCATTGACTGTTTATGTTATTGGTAAGGCCCATTGGTAAGGTCAGCAGTAGGCTTTTAAGTCTGGAGGAGTCACAAGTTATACACAGATTTTTGACTGTACAGGGGTCACTGCCACCAACCCCCTGGTATCCAAGGGTCAGCTGCATATCTAAATTGTTACACACACACACACACATACACCATACAAAAGAAAATTCAGAGAGCTTTAATTGATATGAATGTTTTCTTGAGCAAGAAACAAATCTTTGGTGAACAGGGAGACTTCAAACCTGAAAGTGGGATGAAGCTCAGAAGCATGATGTTATAGGATGGCTTATAAAGAGAGAATGAGGAAATTGTTTAACCTTTACAATGATTGATTGTTAACAATGGGTATTTCCAAACAGAAGTAGATTGGTTAAAAGTGATTATATTATACCAGTTTTGGAAGACAACCTTAGGTTTCATTTGTCAGAGGCATTTACAAGGAATAACCTAAGTTAAATTTTGCTTAAGTTCATGGAATAAACTAGATCAAGTTGGTTTGTTTGTTTTTTTGTTTTGTTTTGTTTTGTTTTGTTTGATGTGGCTTAACCAGTTTTGTCTGCTCAGATCTTAAGTCTGGTCTCCATTTAATTTATTTTAATAATTCCCCCCTTTTGGTTCATATAGTCTCTTGTTACTCTCAGGTACCATTGTTGACATAGTCACTAGAACAGATGGCCATTTAGTTGTTGTTACCAGCGGATATTCTCCAAAATGTTAAAAAGCTAAAAGGAAATAGATCTAAGAAGTGGAATTTAGGGTGGCCTCACATTTCTTATCTTTGCTTAATGACATTTCTAGTCTTTCCATAGTAAACATATTACTTGAATAATAAAATAAACTGCATGCAAAAATAAATAAACGGGTTAGACTAGATGGACTTTTTTTTATTCGTTTTTCCACACACCAAATAAATACAGTAACAGGGAGGTTTTGCTATAGGAGGGTGGATAGTAACCATCCTCCTACCCTGGCCCCATTTATCTCAAGATTCCAGGGATATACCTATTCAGGGTGTGTCCCCATGACCTGTGCTGTTGGCATCTGGAAAATTACTGGTATGGAAAGCCTTGCCACTCTGTTGTGACTTTAGTGCCCCCTGAGGCTCACTTGCCTCTCCTCTGTACTAGTTTCCAGAGCAGCAGTGGACCAACAGAAAGGGCAAGCCCATGCCTGTGGTGTGTTTGGGAGAGTCATTATATAGTGACATACAATTCCATTCCATATGAATCATAAAGTATGCTTATATTGGGTAATTCAGTTGTTTCTAGTAGTGATTGGTGATCAAAATGTTCAAGAAAATGAGAGGAGAGAAAACAGATTAACTGTTAAAGTCTGGTGCTACTGCAGTATCATGTTTGAAACATTGTCACTCTGGAATATGCAAGGGGCAGTTCACTTGCATAAGTGACAGCAAACAAGAACACCAATTGAAAATAATTTTATATATGATTTTTTTATATATATGATATTTTAAAAAATCAAAGTCACTATGGAAAAAATAGAAAATTATTACAATTTCTAATAGTACTTTTTTTTAAATATTTCATTTATTTGGGAGAGAGAGAGAGAGCATGGGTCAGGGGAGTGAACAGAGGATTAAAGAATCTGATGCAGATTCACATTGAGCAGAGAGTCTGACACAGGCCTTGACCAAGAGTCAGACACTTAACCAACTGAGCCATCCAGATGCTCAACTAATAGTACTTATTTTATGGTTTAGTACTGATCATGGCTTGAATGTGTGTGAGGTGTGTTCTTTTTACAGCATTTAGGGTCTCTGAAGGTCTTAAACTTGCTCTTGCCATCATCACACTTATGGTTAAACTATATGATTCTATGGAGACAGAGAATGTGAAATAATGACTAAATGAGCAGAATATGAGCTGTTGCAAATATGTCTAAGCTGATGGTTATGATGTTTACTTAAGCATAAATTACTGATGATTGACCACTTCATTTTCCAAAGATAAATGTCCTTTCTCTGTGGGTCTTACAATAAATGTGACAGTAACTGAAAGTCTGATTTTTATATATTTACCTGAATAGACCTTGAAGTTTCACTCCTTCAGAACTGTGTGAAGAGGAAAGACATTTCTTATCTGGATTAAAGTTATTTGAATATTTACCATTTTAAATCTTATGATCTTTCTTCTTTGCTATCACAGGATAATCTAACATAAAGGATAGAGCCAAAGGGGTTGTCTTAGGTTATTTTAGAGAAAAGAGTAACTTTCCTAAACCCATACTTTGAACACAGAGCATTATTCTTTATTAAATAAATAATTTTAGTTCTAACTTTATGTATGTAAAAACTAAATACTTTTCATCTGAAATCTAATTAGTCTGTATACAGTATGAAAAATCTCTAAGTTTTTAACAAAATAAACACAACCTATCTCTTTCTAGAAGGAAGTAAAAGCTTAAGAGTCAAGAGACATTTTGAAGCAGGATTCAAAGGAATAACAGAATCCTTATAGTTGGAAGAAAAGGAGGTGGATTCTGTTCTTCTGTTTCCTTCCCCTTATCTAAAATATTACTAGGCGGGGCGCCTGGGTGGCTCAGTGGGTTAAAGCCTCTGCCTTCAGCTCAGGTCATGATCTTGGGGTCCTGGGATCAAGCCCCGCATCGGGCTCTTTGCTCTGCATGGGGCCTACTTCCTCCTCTCTCTCTGCCTGCCTCTCTGCCTACTTGTGATCTCTCTCTCTCTGTCAAATAAATAAATAAAATCTTAAAAAAAATAAAAAATAAATAAAAAATAAATTAAAAAATAAAATATTACTAGGCAAAGAACATGGAACAAGTAAGTCATAATGGTCAATAGCCATCTTAAAAGATGAAAGGAATATGTGCTAGGAGAAACTCTCTTCAGGCAATTCAGATGAAAGAGCTGATGGCATACCTCACAGATGTTTAAGGATTAATAGCTAATGACAGAAATGGAATCAGTTAACTTTATTTTAATTTGTGCCATGTGAAAAATCTACATGCATTTTGGAGGAAGAGAGTCTGACTCGGCACTACTCTGGGCTCCTCTTCATTTTCACTCCAGCTGAGTCAGAGTCAGCTTTCTTGAGAGACAGTCCCTTCTTATTGCAGCATCCTGCCCTCACCAGAATTTAGAAAGAACACATTTAAGACTACTTAACCAGAAATTGGAAGAGTTGACAGAGGAAAGTCAATTAAGGTAAAATGGACTTGCTCTGTCAATGATGCTGATGGTTGTTTATTTCATAATGGAGTAAGCCCTAGCATGGCAGGATCAGAGCACCAAATTTGCCTTTTAGATAATAGCATTGAGGTCTCAAGCCTCTGGCTGTTAGCCATTCTTTGGTACTGCCCAAGTGAAAACATAACTTCTTCAAATTTTGATTAAAAAATCAACATATCATTTATTCATTCAATAAATATGTATGGAGATTTCCTATATGTCAGACAAACTGGCATATTCTCTAATAAAGAATCAGGAAAAAAATAAATGAGATTAATTTATCTCTAAATATGGGACACACGTTCTTTTCCCTCTCTCATTCTAGAGGGACATCTATGATTGGACTTTTTTATACGTCCAGTTGATGCCTTCCCAATTACGTAATAAAGTCAAGACAATTTTTTTGTAAGTTTTTGACTTGGATGCAATACAGGAATCCCTAAACCTCAGGTTTTTTTTTTTTTCAAGGATTCACTATTGATTAAATATGATTGTGATTTGCTTCTGAGAAACTCTGAGAAATTCACTGAGTACATGAATGTCCCAGAAATGGGATGCTCTGCAGTTGGTTCACAAAGTAAGACTAATGATACCATGTAGTTGGTGATGACAAGGCCATGCTGAGCAGTCATGGGAGGTTAGGTTGTGACCATCTGTTTTCCATGTGATGTCTTAATAAACACCACCACCTACACTGAGGTGTTATTACAGTCAGTCTCCTGGGTATTTGTAGATCAGGGCACTCGGGCACAAGGAAGGAATTGTTACATTTCCTTGAGTGACCACATGGAATGTTTGTGGCCTATATTAAAACAGAGGTCCCATTTTAAGATATGTGTGTGTGTGTGTGTGTGTGTGTGTGTGTGTGTGTTTTAACTGCAAAGAACAGTTGGTGAAGGGATGCTAGGGTTGGAAGGTTAGGATGAAGAGATTTGCTTAGAAAGAAATTAGGATGAAATTTAGAAAAAGTAAGGCAGAGGAAAAGATAGCTCTGATTTTTGCCAAGAAGGAATTGAGAAAAGTCTGGTTATGTATTATACTTAGTATGAATGCCATAATAAGAATATAAGGAATCCCTATGATTATTTTCTAGTTAAAACTGCCTACCTCTGACAGGCAATAGATGCATACGTATGTGTTTATATGTGTATGTAATATTAGCAGAACACTCATTCATTCAATAAATATATGATATTTAAAGGAACTTACTATATGCCAGGTAAACCAGTTTTTTCTTTTTTTTTAAGATTTTATTTATTTATTTGACAGAGATCACAAGTAGGCAGAGAGGCAGGCAGAGAGAGAGGGGGGAAGCAGGCTCCCTGCTGAGCAGAGAGCCCAATGTGGGACTCGATCCCAGGACCCTGGGTTAAGCGGCTTAACCCACTGAGCCACCCAGGTGCCCCTAAACCAGTTTTTTCTAATAAGAGATACCTAATCTTCTCTAATAAGAGATCAGAAAAAACAAGTTTTACATATATATAAAACTTACATTATCATTTATTAAGCTTAATGTTTAATTTATTGTTACATAATACATATATTAAACCTATTGTTAATTACTATTAATTAGGCTTATTAAACAATATCATTAATATGTTAATAATAGTTTAATATGTATCTATACTGATGTATTTAAAATGCAATGAGTATATAAGATTATGCTTTTCTTAATAGACATGGTTACCCATGAGTCCGAAAATAATTTATCTGGAACATTACTTAACTAATGAACACAGATGAAATACCAAATTGAATTGAAAAAAAAAAAGAAAAAGACCTGTATGTGACAAAAGATACATATTTGGGTTTAGCTCATGGGCCTTTCTACTTTATTCATAGAGGAATGCCTCTGCCCTTCACTGATAACATATCTCTATCTATCTATCTATCTATCTGTATTAAAGATTTATTTATTTATTTGAAAGAGAGAAAGAGAGAGAGCGAGCACATGCCAGTGGGGGCAGGGGAGAAAATCAGACTCCCTGCTCAGCACAGACCCCTCAAGTCTGGCTCCATCTTACAACCTTGAAATCATGACCTGAGCCAATATCAAGAGTCTGATGCTTAACCTACTGAGTCACCCAGGCACCCCCATCTATATATTTTTTATACAGACAAGATTAATGACAGTTTGGATTAGCTGCAGGTTCCAAGGGGCAAACTTAAGGAGAGGAAAAGGAAATGACCCAGTTTGAGCAAGAAGTCAGAACAAATAGACTGATAAGATGGAAAGAACACAGTAACAATAGTCACAGTAAATAAAATGAAATTAATCTTGACCAGTGTAGTATAGGGGTATAATGATCTTGCCTACCTCAGTAGTACCCAAAGGTAGAGTGATTTTTCCAGCACTGTATTATAGTTGCTGCTTTTAATAAAGAATTTGAGCTACCCACAAAAAGTTGTTAGGTTTGTTTGTTTTTAGCAGGATAGGAAATATGTAATCATTTTAGCAGTATTTCTGACTAAATTTGTGAAGAAAAAGTAAAAGCTTGACTCAAAAAGTACTTGTGAAATTTGCTTTTATAGAAAATCTTACTTCCGACTATGCAAGATAAGTGAGTTTTTGACTATGTGATATTTAATCATTCTAACAAACAAACTGAAAAACTGTTCTTTAGTAACCTTTTTCATTCTTCTAGATTAAATGACTTTTAGACACTTCAAATGCAGATTTGATCTTGCTAGCACACATCTCACATTGACTGAGCATAAGTTAGGTCTCCTCTTAGAGTTTAACTAGAGTCCGTGATTATGAGGTTCTGGATTTGGAGGTCCTGCAGTTTCATACCAAGTGACCATTGGCATTGTATATTTCCTGTTGTAAAAGCCCATTTTGAATTGGGAGTTCAGGGAGAGACCAGTGAGAGGTGGAAATTTTGCTGTATCACTGCCTATATTTACAGATACCCTGTTTCATTTTTAAGATATATTGCTTTCCACCAACTTCACGTTTATGTACCTCCCTGTCTTTTTTCTACTCAATTTAATTTCTAATAGCCTTTGCCCTAACTTATTGTAGTGGTCTTTAAATGCTTTAAGTCCACTGTTTTAAAGGACATATTAAATTCATGCCCCAATAAGAAAATGCTAAATCCTTTGCTGCCTTTCTGCACCTCACCTTCCACATTTTGTTATAGGCAAGAAAATAGAGCCTAAAGCCTAAAGCTCACTTAGGAGATTAAGAAAACGAGATCTCCTTCCTGATTAACAGCTGACTAATTATGAGTTACTCTTAGGCCTGGAGGGATATTGCTCCTGTTCTGGCTTTTATAAACTCAGACTGTCTAAGGAACATTTTGAAAAACCTCATCCACATTCTGAATTCCACAACTAAATCTCCTTCTCTATTAATCACTGCCCTAATTCAAGTAGGAAAAGGAAAAAAACAAAACCAAACCAACTAGAAAAACAAAAAATACAGTGGGTTTCTTGACATTTTGAGATAAGCTAGAATTAGATCCACACCCTATCCATGTATATAACACACAAGAAGAAAAACAGAACAAATTAAAAATTTTGAGCCTTCTTTGAATATTCAGTTTGTATTCAAAGTTTATAAGGCACAGTAAATATTGGAAAGTTCTCTGTGTGTGTATGTGTTCTCTCTTTTTACATGTAGTTTCCTGATGGTCTGTGGAGGTAAATTACTTTCCTTTGCTGTCTCTGTTGTATACAACTGCTTTCTTGGAAAGATAAGCCACAGGTCCATTTGAGAAATGGGTAGCAATGTTCCTGGCATTTATACTAAAGCTTCTGCAAAACAGTGACAACTGCAGCTAAAAACCTGATTTTGTGCTGAGAGTGGTGCTGACTGTCAAGGTCTAAGGAATTGCCTCCAGCTTTGCTAAGATTTTAACTCTTTCTGTTGATTATTTTCATGTTTTTCTATTGGCTAATTCAATATTGCTCTAGAACATTAGAATACTAATGTCTAAAAAGACAGAAAGACAACAGATCCTATAAAAAATAGTTCTCAATTCAAAATGCCAGGAAAGCCTACTTGTCATTATCATTATGAAGTTATTTCAATAAACAAAACTCATTTTAATTTTCCATAAATAATTCAATATGCCTGGTTGTGTTTATTCTCTCTCTCTATCTCTCTCTCTCTTTTTTTAAAGTAGGCTCCATGCTCAGCGTGGAGCACAACACGGGGAGCTTGAACTCACAACCCTGAGATCATAATCTGTGCTGAGATCAAGAGTTGGATATTCAGCCAACCAGGTAGCTCTATGTTTATTCTTAAGAACCAAATTCAGAGGCATATTATGAAGTAAAGATATCCATGACTCAGCATCTCTAAAATCTGGATTAATTTCAAAAAAGGTTGAAATTTGCCTACTGGATGGTATTCTGTGGAGTAACAAATGAGAGCAACAATTCAGATTTTATTTTAAAATTATTGGGAATTGTTAGAAATAATTGTGGAGTGTTGATTATTCAAAAACTATAAAACATCTTGATTGTTTTCAGTGCAACAATTTATAATGAAATGTCATGAATTTTATTTTTAATGCACTTTATGGTTTTTAAAGTTTTAGCAAGACATAATTCAACAGCAGGTAGTAAATATAGGCCATTTAATAACTTTTCCAGACAAGTTATTTACTTTCAAAAGTGATTGGCCCTAAAATGTTTTCCCTTGAATCTTATAAACATAAGTTGTAGGCAGAACTTTATAGACATATAAAAATAAAGTGAGTAAAAGTAAACCTATAGTGATGAAAGTCATAACAAATGAAGCAATTAGGTTAATTGTGTTGTTGCATATTTTAGGGGATATCCTTAGTTCTGAGTCAATTACTTATTAAAACAATCATAATTATCATCAAGTATGTAGGTAAGTACTATGTACATGGCTTGTAACAGAAATTTTGTATCTATGTCTCTGAGTTTATGTTATGTTAAATTTTGTTTATGTTAAATTATGTTTATGTTATGTTAAATTATATTATGTTAAATTTTGTATCTATGCCTCTGAGTTATGACAAAAATACAGACAAGTTCAGTATCACCATTTATTTTCCCCAGAATGTTTACTGAACCCAATCCTGTGGGCTGTTAAAGATTATAAAAATAGAGTTCTATGGTCAAATAAAAACCTTGGTAATGTTGTGTAAAATTCAAGCTGGTCCTTTAATATAAAGCTTCTTGTTCTATTTATGGGTTAATGTGAACTGTGGGTCTACAACAGAAATTATTTATCAAATTTGTTAGGCAATTGCATTAGTCAGGATTCTCCAGAGAAATAGAACCAATAGGAGATATATAAGGGATTTATTATAAGAGAGAAGGCTAAGAAGTCCCACAATCTGTCATTTGCAAGCTGAAGGCAGGGAAAAGCTGATGGTGTAGGTACAGTCCAACTCAAAGGCCTGAGTACCAGGGGAGCCAATGGTAGGAATCATTAAAAATAATCGTGTAATATCCCAAGGCCCAACAACCAGGAAGCCTATGGTGTAAGTACAGAAGGCTTGAGAAACAGAAGTACCAACATCTGAGGGCAAGAAAAGGTGAATGTTTCATCTCAAACATAAGGCAAATTTGCCCTTTCTCTACACTTTTGTTCTATTCAGGTCCTCAGTGGTTTGGATGATGCCCTCTGGCACTGGTGCCTGGAAACACCCTCAGAGACACACCCAGAAATAATGCTTTACCTGCTATCTGGGCATCTCTTAGCCTAGTCATGTTGACCCGTCAATTAATCATCATAACCTTGAATGTGATAAAAGATCTAAACTTTGCCATTAAATTAGTGAACACTACATCTGAAACTAATGATGTACTATATGTTGGCTAATTGAATTTAATAAAAAAGTGATAGAAGTATTTCAATTATGACATTTTTAGATAACTAAATAATATATTTCTCATTTTTAATTGAATATTTTTATTATATTTTATGTCATAAGGTGTTTTTTCTTTAAGCATTTATTTGTTGATCACCTATTTAAAAGTAAACTATTTAAACTTGACCTAGATATCAAAGTAAGTTTTCTGAGTTAAAAATGTAACTCTTGTTCACTGTCAGTTAGTCCAAGACCAGAAGAAAAACGTACTCAGCTAGTAAAGCTAGGTTTATTAGATGCTGCAGTTAGAGAGAATGCCACCTTGACAGTCTTCATGAGAAAGGAGACCATCCACATCAAGACATCATAGCTGTTAGCACCAAGAACTGAGATGAGCTATGCCAATCTGGCTTTTTCCCAAGAAATCTTTGCTCAGGAAAGATAAGACCGTAAATGAGTAAGTGCTCTCACTGTTTGCTTCTGGAAATTCATGTAAATCAGTTTTTCTGAGATAACTATCTGCTTACCTGGGTAAACAGCTCACTTTTCATATAGCCATTTACTTAGAAAGATTCATGGCAAATCCTTCTTTTACTGCATCTATCCACGCCACATTTTCACCAACTTTATTCATTCCCAGTACATTCCTCTCCCTAGAAAACTTTGAAAGACCCACCTTAAACTACTTGAACTCAGATATCAAAGTCTATATATCTCTCTAATTCTCCTCTATTAAGACACTGCTAACATGGTATTCTGCTTTACTACAGTTTCCATAAATTCAGCTTTATTAATTTATTGTTTGATGATATTTTAGAGAATTCAATACTAGGGCCTCAAATAGGATAAATCAAGTGAATATATTTTTAGAGTATTACATCCTGAGCCAGGTGATTTTGTAAGTCAGGGGACTACTCAGAATTCGGCAGAGTTTATACATAATAGTTTTGGATTGGTGAGGACAGCAAAGCAAGAGTTTTGAAGCAAATCTTAATAAGTAAGCTATTAATCTTAATACATATACTGTTTTCATTGGTTTACAATCTAATCTTTTAGGAGCAAATATATTCCATTGAGCAGGCAGAACATTTTTACCTTGGTCCCAGTGTTGTTTAACATCAGAACAGAAAAATATGCCTCATCCTTGTAAGTGTTTAACAAAAGACCAGGAAATTATGTTGATTTTAGTTCTCACTGTCTTGCAGAAATAGGATGAATATATATTTATTTGTTCGTTGGACTAACTATTAAAAGAACATTTAGAAGAGTTTAAATTAAAAGATGATTGCTAAGTTAGCTATAAAAAATGGCTAGTGTCCTACAGGGCAATAAAATTTTAACGTTTGAGGTTATCTTTTCTACTGGGGAGAAATCATGTAACTTCCCAATAGCTGAATTTTTATTCACATATAAATAGCAGGTTAAACAAAGATACATTAACCTAAATAATTTGGTAATTCTTAGTTGTGCCTTAAAAAAAAAAAGTATGTATTAAAAGGCTATTAAGGGGGTATACCACCTTCGACTTGCCTTTCTTTAAGTTTTAGAAGAATTTTAAAATATTAATGATCTGTCATTGCAAAATAAATAAATTCCTTCATTTAATTATCCACTCCACAAAACCAAGGCCTCTGTTCATTAAAAGCTTTAGACTGTTGTATGTAGTACATGTTCAAGAAGTCTCCGCTGAGTTGCCTTTCCCTCAACCTCCAAAATTTATGGTTGTATGCTTTTAAATGTAGCCTTGTTGATTCTGAGTTTTGTCATTTGAGGTATTTACTATATACTGTCTCATTTCATGCCTTGCTTTCCCTCTTCTCAGCCACTGCTATTATAGCTATTATAATCAGAATGCTTTAACATAAACACGTTAAAGAGAGGTGAATGAATGCTAATGGTACTTAAATAAGGCAATTTTCATAATGTCATCTGAATAACTAAAATACAATTTTAAATAAGGAAGACTGCAAATTAAGTGGACAATGATCTAAATATTTGAAATTGGGAAAACACACTCATAGTTTTGTTTTTTTGTTTTGTTTTTTTTTCAGGGGGTAACCACCCCTGGAATTGGTGCAAAGTATATGGCATGACAAACAACTGTTATTCAAATAGGAAGAAAATGAAGCCTAGAGATAAACATGGCTGGAGGAAGTAGAGCTTTGTCTTGGATATGATTTTGATATATGATTTTAGTCTGAAGATAATAATTACAAAAAACTTTGAGACAACATTCAGCGTGGAATGTTTGTATGATGGTAGTGAGAGGGAACTATTAGGCAAAAATTGGAGGAAGTGGTGCAAAAACATAACTGGAGAGAACTTTATGTTTCAAAATAATAGAAGTTTGGAGAAGTAAATGAAACCACTTTTTCACAAACTAAAAAGCCAGAATGAGAAATTTGATTTGATTTTTATGTGTTGAAGATAGGACTGTCATATATTAGAAAACTAAACTGAACACAGTGTTCAGGATGTAGAAAAAAGACTGAAATTAGATTGACCAGTTGAGAAGCCATGGCAATAACTCAGACAAGAAGCTAGGAGAGTTTGGCTTAAAATGAAAGGGCGCAGCTTGGACATTTTGATAGATATGTTTACAGAACTTGGTGACTGATTATAATACAAGAAAGGAAAAGAAGATATGAAGCAAAGATGAATCCATGATTTTTAATGTTCATCTGTGAAATGAGGAGTTAGGGTTGTGGAAGTGGAATGGAGACGGGATTGTGACTCCGATTTAGAAACGGCGAGTTCATGGTCTGCAGCATTCAATTGTGACATGAATGCTCGAGCAAGACTCAAAGTTGACGAAGAAGTCAGGACTTAAGATAGAAATTTATGAATCAGGCATCATTCAACCTGTGAAAGTGGGTGATGTTTCTCATGGAAATGGTGCAGAAAATTAAGAGCAAATGGCAAAGTTCAAGGCCATAAGATACAGGATCAAGAACAGATAGCAGTTTTATAAAAAGGAAAGAATATTAAATTTGGTAAAAAGAAAGCCGTTCTTGGCCTTAGCGATTGAGGTTTCATTTAGGGAAAGGAGATTGCAAATAAGTAAGAATAAATGGAAAGGTAAGAAAATAAAAAGCAACAAATATAGCTGGGATCAGTGCATTTCAAGAAACTGGACAGGAAGTAAAGATAGTGCACAGCTGTGTATATAGAAAATGTTGTTAAATGCAAGTGTGTTGCTAACAATACAAACCAAGGAAAAGATAATTGAAGGAATGCATTAAATTAGTGAAAGAAGGACCAAATTCCCTCAGCAGTGAGGAAAGAGTAGGACCTAGATGGTAGGATTAATTTTGGAGATAATATATTTTTCAAACTAGATAGAAAGATAAGAGGATCAATATTAATTTATACATTGGTAATATATATCATACATAGGATAACAGAGAAAAATTATGTGGATTCCTTTAGGTAAGATAGGATGTACACTTAGTTTGGAGTGAAGCAATTTTTGAGAGATGAGGTGGGAAAGAAAAGAGATTTTTTTAGCAAGAGCGTATCTGGACATATTTAGTAAATCAGCATGGAGGAGTGACCTAATGTCCTTTCTTCCTACTCATTGATATGGGAAGCTGGGAATTCTTGGTGAAAAGCTACAAAGATTTGTTTTATGAGCACAGAGATCTTTTGGGCAGGAAGGGGTCAAGACCTGAAGTACTTTGTTGTGAAGGAAAAAGTTATGGAAAACTTTAGAATAGATTAAGGACCTTTTAACAAGGTTGTATGTAGGGAACGTATTAAGGCTGCTGAAGAGACAGAAAGAGGAACAGTGGGCTTGTGTCTGAACTAAAAGTTGGAAGGTTGAAGCTCCCTTGGTGACTTCCACTGGAACGTGTTCTGAGCCAACTATCTTACAGGCAACCTTGTGTCCTAAGGGGAGTCATGCAAATGAATACATAAAAACCAAGTTATAAAGACCTATCACATTGGGCTAGACTTATGGGACAGTCATTGAGCATAGATTTGAAGATAGGTGTGTTCTCCCTTGCACCTGAGGACACACTGCAAGACCAGCAGTTGCATTGAGAGGGCCTTGCACTGAACTTTTGGACTGTCCTTGTGTCAGCAATGACAATAGGCAGGGCTCTTGAGAAGTATTAGAACTGCATCATGAGAAACAGAGGTGGGCCAGCAGGGGTTGCTGCTTAAATATCAGGTCATACAGAGACTAGTCACAATGGGTACATCTGATTTAGTGCAACAGGTAAGCCCTAGAAGAATCTGTTCAAAGGATTAATTTTGGGGGAATTTTTATGAATCCTTAGAAGGGAAAACTCAGTGAAAGATTGTTCTTCTTGCCAGTTTGGACACATAGATGCTAGATTTTCATATATTTACATCAGAAGACTTCTCACCTGGCATGTTCAAGATGTTCAAAATAACATCGTGTGTTATTTGTATCCCATCATTGGAGAAGTGGAAAAAGATACAGGAGTTTGTCCTATTATGACAAAAAGCTTATATATATATATATATATATATATATATATATATATATTTATATATTTATATATTTATGATAGACCACAAGCTTTGCTTTGGCAAATTATGATTTAAGTCCTGGTTCTACTATGTACTATCAAGTTGTACAATTTTATGTGAATTATTTAAACTCTGTGAAGGGTTAATGAGAAAAATAATACTTGCTTAGAGATATATCTTACTAAGTAGTACAGAGAGAGGATATACCTCAGTGCCTGGCTCACTATATGGTAGTGGAATTGCCATGATGACTATTATTGTTATGGTTAATTCTAACACCAGGTCAATCATATTGCATAAATTTCTATTTCAAAGTTTGGAGTTGAGTAACAAAAATTTTTTTTGAAACTTGTCTCTGTTAAATTAAAATATGCATCCCAATAGGGGGTTAGTAAGTCTGTCAATGTTGGGTGAAGGAATGCTTCTTCCCTACTCTTGGTTGTCTCTTTTTATGTGGAGAAATCTTTTTTTTTTTAAGATTTTATTTATTTATTTGACAAAGAGATAGAGATCACAAGTAGGCAGAGAGGAGGCAGTGGGCGGGGGAAGCGGGCCCCCTACTGAGCAGAGAGCCCAATGTGGGGCTCAATCCCAGGATCCTGAGATCATGACCAGAGCCAAAGGCAGAAGCTTAACCCACTGAGCCACCCAGATGCCCCTGGAGAAATCTTTAATAGTAATATTCTCCTGGCCTCTTTCTACTTCTTGCTCCATGGAAGATGGATGTCTTAATTTGATGGGTGAGATAGAGAGCAGGAATTGTTCATGCCTATCTCCCTCATTTATTCTCCTTGGGAAGTGAGATGGATACAAGGGTCGTGCGTTTGCCTGTCTTCATCCATGTTCTATATATACCCTGTGGGTAGCCCTATAGATGGGGAGGTCTAGTCAGGACCAGTGCTAGGGTAGTGGCTGTACATGCCTATCTGATTCTGGATGTCTATTTTAGGTAGCCTACTTGCCCACACATTTAAACCACATTTCTTAATTTTTCTTTCTTGAACAGAAATTTTTATTTCTTCTTAGAAGTATTCACCATCATATGGGAAGCAAATAACAAGTGGTTCATTATCAAAGATTCACATATTTTGGAAATTGGGAAAAGTTTAAAAAGCTACAAGTGAGAGAGAAACCTAAGACTATGAAAGTGTCCCAACCATCGGTGTTTCTCCCAAGGGAAAACAATTTATACCTAATCACAGGTCTCACATAATAGCTCAGAACTCCAGACAAGGATAATTTGCTGCTACTATTGTTGCCAGCATTTTCGAATTTACAAAGTTGTTTCATAATGATCGTGTGTTATTTGGATTAACGATATCTGTTTTAAATGGGCACAAGAAGGGTAAGAAAGTTGATGTTAAGTGACTCAACCAACTGTTGTTTTATATTCAATATCTCTAATTTCTATAAATATGGTACAAGTTAAATAGCATGGATCCTATTTTATAGATATGGAAGCTAGGGCTTGGAAAAATTAAGTAAATTCATTAAGATAACAGTGGGTAGGTTTTTAAGTTAAGATTTGTCAACTCACACCAGAGTTATGTTGTTCCAAAGCTCATTTTTGTTCTATTCTACCTTACTTTCTCTTTCAAATGAATATTCTGTGAATTCAAGTCCTGTTCTACTTCCACTTTATTGCTTAAAGTACTGACTTGGTTTTCATATTACTGACATTTGTTTACTTTAACCTGATAATATCTACAGTTATTGCAGTTCCATTTCTAATTTTAACATCAAAGAATAGAAACATAGGGTGCTCAAATGTCTTCATTTCCTCAGCCAATAACTTTGGTTTGCATAGACCACAATGCTAAGCATACCAAATTTGAGTATCAAAAGAATTTTAAACCCTGTATATTTTCAATGTATACTTTATTTAAACCTGCTAGTGTCATTCATGCAGTTAGCAGCATGACTAAGTGCAGAAGAACATTTTAAGTTGTAATGGCTGCAACTGACACTTAATGAAGTGGGACAGGTACACAAGACAGAGAAAATATTTTTCAAGAGAATTATCAAATGAAGGGTAAAAACTCATGATCCACAAATAAAATTTGTAATGAATCTAGGTCTGACATTGCTCGCTTGCATGACGGCAATTTCTCAAAAGCAGTGTATAGATGAGACATGACGTTATTCTGAGCCCTAAATGTAAACTTCACATAAGAATTGTAAATAAAAATAATACTTAACCATTTTCTTTATCTTTTCAAAACATGGTCATTTCTACTCTATTTCTGCTGTTTTACAGAGGATAAATGAAAGGTAAGTCTCTAGGTTGGATGAAATATTTTGAGAAATTTGCCTAGGAGAAATCTGATATATTTATCATCTTATAAAATTTGTTCTTCTCTTGCAAATTGTAACTTTTGTTATTATTCAGATAGCTGCCCCTGGGTGAAATAGTCTTGAATAGCTGAAGAAAGGCTTATTTCATAGGCATGCTTTTTCATAAAATGGGAATGAATGCTTCCTTTTCTTGAAAAATAGAACTGCACTTTGAACCAGATGAGTTGAACATAAGCAGGAAGGCAGAGGATAGTTTCTGAGAGGTCAGGCTGTGGTTTCAAGGCCGGTGTAACGTCAGACAAAGTCCTTCTGTTCTAGGAATCTTGTGCCCATCTATGAAATGGAAACAGTGATACTACTTACTTGATATCTATACAGTTATTACCAAAAATATATTTAAACAGTGCTTTTAAAATCTCAGATACATTGTAATAACTCAAAGCATATTGGATATTACAGTAGTGGGTATGGCCATATTGTTCAACATTACATCTAAAATTATATTATGGTTTAGGGTGCCTGTGTGGCTTAGTTGGTTGAGGCTTTAACTCTTGATTTCAGCTTAGATCATGATCTCAGGGTCATGAGATTGAGTCCCACTTTCAATCTCAAGAAAGATTCTCCCCCTCCCCCTGCCCGTACTGTCTCCCTACCCCCACGCACAGGTGTTTGTGTGTGCTCTCTCTCTTAAACACACACACACACACAAAACAAGGCAAAACAAACAAACAAAAAAACTCCACTGTGTTTTGATTTATCAAGCTTCTAAAGGAAACTGGAAAAATTGGGTATCTCTCAATGTAATCATTAACTTTTACCAGTTTACCGTGATTACCATTCTTATAATCATTGATTAGAATTTACTTTTGTTAACCATATTATGTGTCTGTATTTGAGTGTTTGTACCTAATAGTAAATATTTTCATTTGAATCAACTTCACAGCTTTCCTTTTTTTCTTTCTCAAGTGAATAAGAATTCACTTATTCTTGGTGGAATATAGTGATTCTATTAAAAGGGTCAAATCCCAGCACCATTTTCTCCAACACAGATTTCTTGGCTTCTTTACTTATTGGAAGATAATTGAGAGCCTGTACTGCGTTCTCACCTTGGTTGGTCTTCTTTAGCTAGAAATTTTAATACAGTGGTGAAACTCACTGGAACTGGCTTATTTGTCCAAATCCCATCAGTGTAAGAATTGGAATGAAGGGGTAGGAGTCTGAGGGGCTTTGTCAAGATCATACTGTCAGGTGGGGGAATAGCTGAACTAAGATACAACCCTCCTGATTCTGTCCAGTGCAGTTCCAACTACTTCCCAGATGCCTCTTGGCTGGCTTCCCAGAAGTCACCCTACTCAAATTTGGCTTAGGTACAGATTTTTCTGTTCAAACAAAACAAGCCAAAAACAAAAATAAAAACCTCACCTTATTCACTGAAAATATTTTTCCTACTTCTTCCCTCTCTCTTTATACCATTGCCTGTTTGATAAAGAATGTAAGTAGAGATGTAGGTCCTGAAGCTTGAGCTAAGAGCTGCCCTTCCAAAAACCTGTAAATTAGAGATTGTAGGAATGCAGTGTAGGTACATGCTATGGCTCTGAGAACGTTGCTGGGTAGTTTAAGTTCTCTATCTCTGCTAAGACGTCTTAGAGCCTTAGTTCTTTTCCTTCCCTTCCTTGCCTTTGTTTGCTGCAAGAAACTTTTAATTCATTGATGAAAACTTCTCCCAGTCTAGTCCAATTAACTAAGAGAAATTCCTGCCCATATATTTATATATTTATATATATATAAATATATATATATATTTATATATATTTATATATTTAGAAAGTAAGGAAGGTTTGGTATTCTATATATATATATATATATATATATCTTTGGGTTTTGTATCAAAATGCAGTTTTTAGGGAAAAATGTTTTATGAAAGGGATCTCTGGTTATCCTAGCTTTAACTTGCACATGTGCACGTGCGTGCATGTGTGTGTGTGTGTGTGTGTGTGTGTAATATTAGTTCTTTTTATCCTGTGTAAAAATGAATTACAAAAAAAGATTGCTCAAAGTTAATTAAAATATTGAACACAACTTTGAAATATTGGTATAGGTAGTTGAGTTACCTTAGCCAACTTTCTGAGTCAAAGCTGAAGGGCATCATTTCCCAATTCTGATTTATAAAGTCTCTTCCTCATAATGTCTTCCTTCAAGAAGGGAAGCTGTCCAAAATAAGAAGAAGGGAGGAATATTGAGTGGAAATGATGATTCATTAGTGCAACTCCCAGCAATAGAATAATCCATTCACACAGTTCTTGGTCATCTGTTTTTCTATGCCATTATGCTAATGAATCACTGCCATTTACTGCTTGGAGAGTAGCACTTTTCAACACCTGTTAAAAAAGAAACACTGTTTGAAAGTTGGCTTCTAAGTTAAAATGCCAATTTGTTTTGTGACATGCTCTAGTTCCAAAAGTCTAGTAGCAGAAAGGACTACATTCATATTCTAAACCTGAAGAGACAGCTTCTCTTAGGGAGGGACTGTGTTCTTCCTGCAAGTGTCTCACTGGAATGAGATCTGAACATGCTAGCATACATGTCACTGTCAGGTAGAAGAGACCTGATCTGAAATTTGTACGTTTTGACTCTGGCTTATTTAAAATAGAGAAGTACCAAATAAAGAGATTGAATACTACCTTTGCATCTTAAAGATAATTTATCATATTTTGGATTCACTCTCTTGGCTTTGAACTTTCCAAGATATGTTGGGCCAAGGTAGTAATGACCTCTTTTCCTAATTAATGTTGATCTGCAAACTTGGACTTCTGAAACTAATTCTAAAATCAGTCAATTATAAAAAAAGAATATAATAAAAAAATGAAATAATTTTGTCTCAGGGATATCACATTTAACTATATTAACCCAGCATTGTTTTGCTCAATGTTTTTGTTTCTTATGCTGGCATGATAAGGATAATGAACTCCATGTTCAGGTCCTTTGCAGCTGATGCATGAGGTACTTTGTCTCACTTTTTTGAATGTTTATTGAAGTATTATAATTCATTTTCATTTCTCTAATGTATATTATTATTGCCTCAGTAGAGCTTTCTGGTAAAGAATGAGGTTACTGCCATTTTGGTATCTGAAAATTCCATCTGCATGAAGGTAACTTTGAATGATAGGATTCTCTTTGAAAGTATAATTCAGTCCCTCCAAAAGAAATAAAGAGGGTTAGAATACAAAATGGGAGACCAGCACGAACACTAATAATGCTAGGGTAGCCAAGTAGTCCTAGAATCTTTGCTTCCCAAGCCCCACAACCAATGGAAACAGTTCCCCAGAGAGAAGCACTGTCTCCAGTTGGATATGAAAAAGAGTAAATAATACAATAAAATTGTTAGGGATTAAATGGCAACTCAAATAATCTCTTTGCTTTTAGGTCAAGTACATTTGCTTTCTAAGCAAATGGAAAATAGGTCTTAGAAATATTATTTTAGCTAGTGTGGTATTTTTACTTAAAAACCATTTTAAGCCTAGTCATAGTTCCAGATGGCCAGCGTGGAAATCACTCAACTCACTGTGGAGGGAAACTAAAATTTATAGCTGGGAATTTACTAGGATTTTGTTGTATTCTAGAAATTCAGAATAATGTAGAACCTCTAATAATCTAGATATGGTGCAGAGATATAATAAATAGGCATGATATGGCTATGCTATGACAAAAGCAGTTTTATTCAACACACATTGTCAAGTGACATATGTGTAAAAGACTGTCTCATCAACACATGGTCACCCATAATTCACATGGGTTATTTGGCAATTTAATAATTTCTTCATTTATGCTCCATGGAGTGGACTCATTCTTTCAGAAAATATTAGTTAACAACAGTTAAAAAAAAGATTAAAATATTGACTATTACCATGGGGATATTACTTCCTAATTTCTTGCTGTGGACTCTTGTTCTAGGGCTGATAAAAAATATGGATTTTTGTGGTTCTTGCTATTTACTAAAAATAAGTGATAAGGGAGTGGCACATAGGGATGCCTGGGTGGCTCAGTCAGTTAAGCCACTGCCTTTGGCTCAGGTCATGATCCCAGGGTCCTGGGATTGAGCCCCTCATCAGGCTTCTTGCTCAGTGGGGAGCCTGCTTCTCTCTCTGCCTGCCACTCTTCCTGCTTGTGCTCTTGCTCTCTCTCTCGCTCTCTGATAAAAAAAGAAATAAATAAAATCTTAAAAAAAAAAGAGTGGCACATAAATTACAATAGTTCATCTAATTTTTTCTTTTTCTTATGATTTTCTTGGGGTCTACCATGTGTCTAAATTTTCTGTAATCAGCTGTCACTCCAAGACATATTAAAGCCTTTAGTAAATTACCTTTGTGCATTATATGCAATCAAAACATAATGTTTCTTCATAGTATGAAGTTTGAGTTCATTGAATTTAATAAATATTTATTTAGTAGTAAATGCATGGATTTGCCAGGTGCCGAAGATACCACCTAGGTCCTAGTGGACCCTGTTAACTTGCTAAAATATAGAAATGGTGAGGACAAAAGGCTTTTTCGTCTTCACCATAGATGTCCTGATGGAGGTTATAGGGACTCACCAAATCTCTGAAATATTTTGAGCTATGGGATCCTTAGCCTTATAAACTATGGAATATTATTTTTTCCTTCTCTGAGCCTCATGCTTATGTATAAAATGGAGATAACACCTATATTACATGGTATTCTGAGGATTAAATTAATGTATATAAAACACCCAGTGTAGTAACTGACAGAAGGTGCTCCACAAAAAGCATTTATCCTATTACTAATGTTCTTAGGAGGACCACCTTCATCTGGAAACACTAGGAATTTAGAAAAGAGCATTATGGTTTGATTTGCTTGGAAGTGTTAGTGTTTACTGAGTCAGATTATGAAAGATCAGTGGGGCAGAAAGGACTATCACCGGCCCAAATCCCTCACAAGAAGAAAGGGGGATGAACCCTTTCCCAAATTCGAAGGCATTCAAGGAAACTAAATTACTAAATAGGAAAACTCCTGCTAGGAAGATGCAGAGATGTTCTTCCCTTTGGAGGATTGAGTGAAGGAACTCTGTCAATGCTAAATGGAAGAGTGCCACATTCTTACTTCACAGTGAGCTCCTGAGAAATATACATCATTCATTCATTCCACAAATATTGTATGAGTATCATGCAGGAAGTATTGTTCTGAGTGCTGAAAATAGAGAAGTGAAAAGACAACTGATAAAAATTCACTACAAACTTCCATTGTAGTAAAGAGAGAAAGACAGTAAATATGGTCAGTAAATAATGCATGAGGTTAAAAAAGAAGATTCAATGACTGCTAGTGGGAGAATAAATCTGAGAAGAGGATATGGAATGCTGGAGGTTGCAGCTTTAAATGGAGTAAGCTAGGGTAGGCTTCATGTCTCCTCTGAGACACTATTTGAAAGAAATACAAAAAATAAGCCATGTAGATAATCAGAATGAAGGGTACTATAAGGGAAGGAGAAAGTTAAGACTTTTTAGGTCAAAGACTCTGTGGTAAGAGCATACTAGGGTATTCTAGAACCAGAGTTGAAGGCCGAGACCACAGCAGGGTAAGCAAAAGGAAGAGTATAGGGAAAAATAATAGGAAACCAGATCACATAGGACTATGTAGACCTTGATAAGGATTTGGTTTTTACTCCCAGTTGTGTGAGGAGCCATTGGAGGACTTTGAGCAGATGAATGTCATGCTTTGGCTTTGTTTTTTAAGTCTTGCCATAACTTTTGGGTGAACATAAACTTTAGGGGAGGGGAAAGGGTACACAATGGGATTAGGAGCAATAATTAGGAATTCTCTTAGGAAGAGATTATTCCTCCTACTGAGGAAATTGTCCACTGTATTAGCCAAGCTATCTGGATGGTCTTTATGTTATAGGTAGGACTATTCAGTGCTAGCAGGAAACCTAATATTCTTGAGCAAGAGAGTTTCAACTTGCAGGAAACACTGCAGCCAGCCTGATTCCTGGAGGGCCACAATGAGCAACAATGATAGCAGAGGCTCCAATGCAAGCAACTTCTGTCCCAGTCAGATTTAGGGAGCAGTGCCGTGGTAGCTAGAGGAGGCAGGAGCACTGTACAGTTTCCATCGTATTGTGCATCATTCAGTTGGGGGGGGCAGCCATAGGGAAAGCAGGGCCACAAGTGTGGCTGTGGCCTTTAGGCTGCACATCAGTGCCCCTGGTACCAGAGGTGAGACCTAGAGTAGCTCCATGTTTGGATGTATCACTATGGATGGTTTTAGAGTAAATGGGAACAGACATTTTGGTAGGGTGATCTTTTGTAATATTAACAAATAATTTAGGCATCTGGGATTTGCAGCATCAATTGCCTTAGGGAAGGAATGTTGCAGCAGAAGCTTGGTGAAATTTCAAAAGTCCTATTTCCCCAAGAGAACTCAGGGTAGAGAGAATGATCTGTGAGAACAAATCTTGCAACTCTCTGATGCTTTAGGTTTGGAGATGAGAAGAGGCAAAAGCGAAGCAAAGGTGGTAGTCCCTGTGGGTGTCTAAGAAAGGGGAGGCCAGTTCTCTTCCTCACATAAGGAGATATATTCAGCAGGGATGCCCAAACCCTAGAGAAATTTGGGGGCATGTGATAGCAGAAGGGATTCGCCCTCTTTTGCTGGCTAAAGCCCAGTAAAACGCCAAAACTCCTTAGAGAAAAGACCAGAGTGGTTTGTCTAGGCAGATGTGTGTGTGTGACATGGTCATGAATCATCTGTATTACAGCATGGAGCAGGAGCAGAATGAGTCAGAGAGTCCCAAAGGGACCAACAAATGAGGAATTTGAGAAGAGAAGAGAGAAAGAGAGAGAAATAAAGAGAATGATAAAATGAGGAGAGCCCTGATGAGCATTAATGAGCCCTACAGGGTCCTTTGCATGGGGATGAGAAAGAAGGCATCTGTGACCCATGTGGGACAACCACTAAGGTCTATATAGGATTGTAGACATCTCAGTAAGTGATATCTAATGGTCTGATTTCTTCCACTTCCCAGAACAGAGACAACATTGCTGCAAAGGGAACTGCATGGGGTTGGGAATGAATGTCAGGGACTTGTTGAAGTACACATTGAATTTCTTGTACAATTCAGTTTTTGAATTGAGGCTTATACTTGCAATACATTTGTAATACTACTTCATTTTAACCCTCAGAGTTAATAAATATGGAAATAGGGCATTTCTTTTTTTCCACCTGTTCACATCCACTACTTAGAAGCCCAAACCAGTCACTATTAAAAATAAACAAACAATGAAATTGGATGGATGCTTTAGGCAAAAATTTCTTAGATTATAATTTAGCCTTTAATATATTTTCCCAAAAGTAAAAAAAAAATAATTTAAAAAAAGAGAGTGGGAGATGTGGGCAAGAAATGTGACTCTATTAAAGGCAAAGGGGAAGGCAAGAAGCACATGGATAAAGAAAGAAGAAGATGCTGATGGGGAGGAATGAAATGAGGACACAGACTGTCCCAAAGAAGAGAGGTCAAGTAGGAATTAGAGGAGAGCAAGTGAGAGAATTTATGCTGGATGTGCCCCCATCTTTGGTAAAGTGGGAGGCAAATCTGCAAATAGGAATGGGGTGGGCAGAGGTGGGCTAGGGGAAGTGGTTAGGGGCCAAAGAAAGTGGAGGGAGCAAGGGCCACTCTGGAGACTGTGATGAAGTCAGTAAGGAGAGAACATTTGCCAAGCAGCAGTGAAATCTCAGTTGAAATTAAATAATATGAATTTATAATATGCCAAGGCAGATGTCTATTTTCTTTCCTTAATCAATTTTTGCTTTGTTATAGTGGTAGTTATTTAACTGATTTTGTCACATGAGGAAATGATTGGTCATTTTTCTCTTTCTTTTTATATATGCTTTTAGAACAAAATTATTTGTTTTGACTCATTGAAAGGGCATAGAATATAGGGCTTGAGAACTTTTCATATAGTTTTATAGGCTTTTATGTATAATAAATTTATATATCAGTTTTACCTTCTAAATATATTTGGCATGTTATCTGTAAGACCTTGGGACAAAAAGAGAGAGATGGAGAGAAGGAGAGAGAGAAGAAGGGAAAGGGAGCGGGAGGGGAGAGGTGAGAAATGAAGAGAATGGAGAAGCAACATAGTCCAGGAATTTGGGGCATCCTACTCACAACTTTTCTCTTGCATATATAAATATGGCTGTGTCATTTTAAATGGCTAAGGATCTTTGAGTAAAGAAACATCTTTAAGTTTCTACTGTCTCACCTTATTTTTTTCAAACTATTTAACCTGTAAGAAACATTGACCAAGGGGTATCTGTCTGGGTGACTCAGTCATTAAGTGCCTGCCTTTGGCTAAGGTCTTGATCCCAGGGTCCTGGGATCAAGCCCCACTTGGACTCTCTGCTCAGTGGGAAGCCTGCTTCTCCCTCTTCCACTTCCCCTGCTTATGTTCCCTCTCTCTCTCTGTGTCTCTCCCTGTCAAAAAAGTAAAATCCTAAAAAAAAAAAAAAAAAAAAGGAAATACTGACCAAAATTAGTATATATGGTACATGAGCAGGGCATTTAGACCTGAGATGGCTGCATAATAGGATTTCAATAAATAATATTGCTGATGATTTTTAAGAGACTTCTCTTCTAAGGCCAGTACTCATATAGTAGGAGTGGAGCCAAGAAAAGGAATCAGAAGTGGGAGTTGTACATTTAGTCTCCTGGGTACCACTCTGTGACTATTCATGAATATCAGGAGCTGGTGTACTCACTGTAAGAGGGACAGGCAATACATTATCTGGAACTATGGGAAGAGAAAGGTGGTAGATGCCCAAATTAATGCTAGGCAAAATAAAGAAGCAAGCAGAATTTATTATTGACAGACTTTTATTACAACAAGACTTCCCTGTGAAATGAAAAGGAAGAAAGGTAGAAAGAAAAAAAGAGGAAGGAAGAAAGAAGGGAGGAAAGACTAGGAGGGAGGCAGGAAGGGAGGATAGAAGAGAGGGAGGGAAGAAAAATTTTTTGTCTTAACCACACTTACCCTATTTATACCTTCACCTCATCATACTCCCAGAATCCAGATTATTGCCTTTCAGTCCTTCAGTTTCCTGTGAAACTTAATGGCAACTAAGATTTCTATGCTTTAACCGCATGCTAATGGAGAACGTTTCCCTCTAGGCTGAACTTTCCTCCCTCACCTTACTCCAGCACATTACTTTTGTCTTATTTCCAGAACCTGATTTAGGAAAATTTGGCTTATCTTCACCCATATTTGTAAGTATGGAGAAAAAGGAATTTTAATACCATTTTGTAGCCTTACTCATGGAGTCATATTTGAGACAGAAAGGCAGCCTAGCAGAAGTCCTGCTCTGTTCATTTCACAATCTTGTCAAGCCCTCTGTCTTTGTGCAGCTTGCTTTCGTTTGAAAGCAAAATAGATACTGAAGCTCAGGCTTTAGTAAGTCATGACTGTACACAGAGAAGGCTTTTGACCTGGAAAATCCATCACACACGTATGTTTTCTAAACTCACCGGAACCTTGACAGGGAGACGGCAAGTCTCTGGAAACTTTACTGGAAACAAAACACAGCCCCCACTAGAGCCTTCTTCTGTGAAAAGAAGTCTGAAAGACACCTTGTGAGCACATACTCATGTCTAGTATGTAAATAAATTATACATAATAAGTTTTCGGAGGGCTGTTAGCTTTTCTCAAACCCAATAAAAGCTGTCTCCCTCTTTCACTGGGCACAAATGATGAGATTCCTTGAAAGTTTTCCAGATAAACTCTTTTGGAATTATGGGAAAGGTTTTCATGGCATTAATAATGCCTCTCATTAATTCTAGGAAAGTCATTTCCCACCTACCTCTCAATTGGCTAATCCCAAGAAACACTTTTTTTCTGAAAAAAAATGTATATAATTTAATTCATATCTCTAAATAGCACCATATAAAATTGTAGGGAAGGAAAAAATGAAACAAGATAGGATCCAGAGGGAGACAAACCAGAAGAGACTCTTAATCTCACAAAACAAACTGAGGGTTGCTGGAGGTGAGGGGAGGGAGAGGATGGCTGGGTTATGGACAATGGGGAGGATATGTGCTATGATGAGTGCTGTGAATTGTGTAAACCTGGTGATTCACAGACCTGTACTCCTGGGGCTAATAATACATTATATGTTTATAAAAAATTGCTTATGATATAGTAAATAAAAGAAAAAATAGTCTATGTCATGATCATGCTTATTTAAAATTCTGCA
The DNA here is from genome assembly GCA_003697995.1 of Taxidea taxus jeffersonii. Lineage (NCBI taxonomy): Eukaryota > Metazoa > Chordata > Mammalia > Carnivora > Mustelidae > Taxidea > Taxidea taxus. The sequence goes on along the minus strand of ML103657.1, from coordinate 58,936 downwards.
TAAATGAGGATGACAAGGATTAGAAAAAGGATGGTAAGTCACCTGTGATATAGAAGGTTTTCAATAAGCATTGGTGAGTGAACTATTAATGCACATCACAAAAAAACATTGGATTATTAGAGTAGTGGAATGTTTGGTAAAATTGTTCAATTTTCTTTTGAATATTATGTTTATTCAGTAAGTTTTTAAAAAATCAATTGGTTATGGGGCACCTGGATAGCACAGTTGGTTAAGTAACCAACTATTTGTTTTGGCTCTGGTCATGATCTCAGGGTCGGGAGAGCAAGCCGCAAGTGACCCAAGTCAGGCTCTGTGCTCAGGGCAGTGTCTGCTTGAGATTCTCAGCCTCTCTGCCTTCCTTTGACTCCCCCCCACATCCCCGCTCTTGCACAGGCAAGCGTGCTCTCTCTGTCTCTCAATTAAAAGAGTCTTTTTAAAAAGTCAATATGTTCTATGAAATTGCTATTAAAGCCCTTGATCTTCTTTATGACCGTCCCCAGTCATCCTGCCATTGAACTGTTTCCATCCTTCTCATCAGTCTCTGGTGATATAAAAAAGATTCAAGCACTATAAATATAGTGATTATTCAACTGATGCATGACAGAATACTAGGAATTTGTTACTGCAATTCAACATTGGCCAATAAGATGACATAATAAAGGGACTATGTGATGTGTTCTCAAGTAGGTAATTTAATACTGGTGCTTGAATTTTAACTTTTATAGATATGTTCCATCTTTTGGCCTCAAATTAAGGTGAATAACTGGAGAAATAATACTTGAAGAATCCTTGGTCATTTATACAACACCATGAATAGTTGGGTAAGGGACAGGAAAAGAGCAAGGGATTGGAGGGGCAAGTGCATTTGGGACAGAGCATGTTGAAGAGAGAAAGTAGTAAAGAAAGGAGAGACCAAATAACACCTCAGGTTCTTCCCAAACCTTGCCCTGCTGTCCAAGAGCAAGCTTCATGACTGTGTTGCAGCTCGGATTGTGGAAGTTGCTGCTGCTATGTTCAGTTGTTGAGAAAGTGACTGGGATTTATGGCTTCATAGTGAAGATAGACATGTCCCTGAGCCAGTAGTGAGTCTATTTAGGGATTAGAACTTTACATTTTCAGATGAGATTTGTAGCCATAAGTATAAAGTCAGGATCATGGCACATTTAACAGTTATTTAAGAGAGTATTAGGATAACATTAAGATCAAATGTCAGAGCTTTTAAGTTTTCTGTTATAGATTATGAATCTACAGATTTCAGTCATTCACATTCAATAACAAAATAAATATCTTTGATATTAATTGCAAGTTTTGGACTGTGCATTGATACCCAGTCTCCAAGCAATCCAGATTGTTTTCTTTTAGGAATCATTAATCTGTACTTTCTTTTCAATGATGAACATTTTACTTTAAACAGAAACAATCTGTTGGCTTTACTTACTTGTGAGAAATTCATATTTACCTGTTTAATTATGTAACTGACCCTTGTTTGAAGTAATCAGGAATGAGACTCAGAACTCACACATCAAGGAGCCTGTGAGCGTTGTACTCCTTGCTTTAAATAAAGTGACTGAGTGTGTGGGCATTTGTGTGTGTGTGTGTGTATTCATGCACATATACACCCATATACATGCAGAAGTGTGGCTATTAGGGTAAGAAAACAAGAATATATAGTATGTAGTAACATTTTTAAATGCCTATCATGTGCCAGGTACTTTACTCATTAAATTCTCATAATTACCCCATGAGGTATGTACAATGATCTTTCCCATTTCATTGATTATGAAACTGAATGTTAAATCATATCAGGATGTGTTTTTTTTTAAAACAATAGAAAAGGAGTGATTAAAACAGAGGAAATTAGAAGGGAAAGGGAGTAGCAATTCTGTCATTTCCTGTCCTTTCAGAGCTGTTTTTAAGCATGACAAGATGAAAGATGACAGATTTTCTGGGAACAGTAACCCCTCCTTGCCATGGTCAATATTGGAAAATTAGAGGAGCTATATACATGGGTTTTGAGTTGCAAGTTGAGTTCTTTCTCTATTTTATTTAAATCTCATTGAAATAGTTTGATAGTTATTTCCTTTGATGTAGATGGTATTGCTTATGACATGACATTGAAATCCACTGAAACTGAGAATGTTTCTCATATTCATGATGGTATTTTAGACAGAAATAGCCTGTAAAGGGTCAGAAATAAATGACATACTGCTTTCACAGGCACAAGAGTACCTTGTTTTAATGTAGAGCTACATCAAAACAATCACCTCCCAAGACTTTGCCCCATGTCCAAATGGGGCATTCAGTGAGGTTGTGCTATTCATTGTCAAAGAAAGCAAGCACATAATCTGTTTGATTTCATTTCACTTATAATACAGCACACACACACACACACACACACACACCTGCAAAAAGACTAAACCACCAAAAATACTGAGTGGTTCTTTCTTAGTGGTGAGTTGATATTTTTTTCTCTTTTTGACTGACTTTTAAAAACTGTCCACAATAAATAGGCCTTCATTTTGCAATAAGAAAATTTCTAGAAGACAATTAACCACTATTTATCACTTAGCTGTCAAATAAATGTTGTACCAGGATCTTTGTAGAAGATACAAAAATGTAGAGAGGGCTCCTGCCATCTAGAAATTTTTTTCATATTGTGGAAATAGGTACAAAGAATGGAGGCAGTATGGAGTGATATAGATACTGATTTCTTTATAAGAGGAAACTCTAAGGAAACGCTTAGAATTGGGTATTTCAGAGAAGAGTTCAAAGAGGAAAATGAATCAGGCTTGGCTCTAAAAGATGGGTCCAGTCCAAGGGATCATGTGAATAGAAGGGAATTCCTGTCAGATGTAATGACTTCCATAAAGGTAAGAAAGTACTATATTTATTCGAAGCTGAGACATAGAATTAATAGCAAAAAGAAACAGATTTGTCCCAATTATGGAAGCCCTTGAATGTCATATTAATATCTGCTAAAGAGCAACCACTTTAAGTCCTTCTAGAACACCATTTTCAGGGGCACAGAAACCAGATAAGGCAATCCCAAAGTCTCAGAAGAGGTATTCCAGGCTCCATGCCTGCATTCTTTTTGAATTTCATCCTTTGTTCTATCTCTTTGTCCTAGCATCTTGATTTTTAATTGTCTGCTTTGTTCTCATCTATAACTTATTCAAGATAGAGTTTCTTGAAACCACTTTGGGGCAGTGGTTGGCAATGTTAGTGATGTCATGCTCCCATACCTGCCTCCAGAATTATACCATAGATTGCATCAGCCAAAGCCTCATTTTGTCCTAGCATGAACTTGCCAAAGGAAGGAGATAAAAAAAGTATATTTGGTATTGTTTGCTGTGAAACAAATCTCCCCAAGGCTTAGCAGTTTGAAACAACAAATATTTATTATGTCACCAGTTTCTGGGGTTCAGGAACCTGGAAGTACCTTAGCTGGGTGATTGTGGGTCAGGTCTCCTAAGCTGCTGGTATTGACTGCCATCTCTGAAGACTTGTAACTAAGGCTGGTGGATTTGCTTCCAAGCTCATTCAAGTGGCCATTGGCACAAGCTTCAGTCTCTTGCTTTGTGAGCCTCTCCTTAGGGCTGCTCACAACATGGCTTCCCCCAATGCAGCTCTTTCAAGAGTGAGAGAAAAAGTGCAAGAGAAAGCTACCAAGACAGAAGCCACGGTATCTTTTATAACCTAATCTCAACATTGAAATATTATCTCTCTGCCTTTTTCTGTATGTCAGAGAGACCCTGGTATAACACAAGAAGGGACTACTCAAGAGTGTGAGTACCAAGAGGGAAGCATCATTGGGAACCATCCTGGAGTCTGTCACAGATAATTAGGTAATTTTTCTGAACTGTATTACAAATAGATCATTTACAAAGATGAGTTTGACTACTATGTATACATTTTTAACAGGATGAAATGGAGTCTTTAAAAAAACCCATAGGCCTGGTCTATTTGGCATTTCTTAGTTACACTGAGACATATACCAATTTCCAGAATAGTGACACAATGCTATCTCTATGCAGAAATGCCAACTATGGAGTAAAACCTGGTTTGGGCTATGTATGTGAGCAGAGAGATAGCTCTGTACTAGCCCTTGAGATTGGGAGTACTCTATGGGGAACATGGAGCTGGAGAAGTGTAGGTTTGCTGCAAAGGCCCTGGAAGGATGCTATCCTGTGAAAAAGCCTCAAGTCAGAAGTCTAGACTTTCTACTGCTCTGTGACACTGTCACCTTTTCTGGTCACCTGAAAAGTGCCTGAATGCACTGGGGTAGATAAAACATTTTAATTCTCTAATTGCTTGGGATGTCTACCGTCTCTGCTCATCTCATAGCCTTGGTAGCAAAGGACTGACCCCTACAGAATGTTGGCAACACAGTGTTGCCCCTGGAAGGCTGATGGGGACAATTAGTCTGCCCCAGTTCTTTTCACTGGTGTGTTTGATCATGGAAGTGCAAGTTGAAAATTGAAGAAATAAATTGAGGCTGAAAAAGATTCAAATAAGGTAACTACTAAAATTCAAAACTTTAAAGAGAAAAAGGACTACAAATAGTTTACACCTGAAAAAGTAAACTTATTAAATAGTAAGTAACCAATTAGTTTTTTCTAGTGAATTTTTTGGAAGTGTTAGTATTCACTTAAATACATGATATATTTTTAAATATAGTTTTTATAAGAAATAATGGCATCCCAATAATTTCTACCACATGTATGTGACCCCGAGTTTTGTGACCACGTTGAGTCTACCATTATGGGGTCAAATTTTCTCTTAACATTTGCAAAAATATCATTCATGGTCCCATTCCACACCTCATTGGAAGGCCGGTATGTTTCCTGTGATCACTGGAAATTTTCAAGTATTTATGCATACCAGCCCAATTCTTAATTCCTTCCTCAATCTGATTAGCTTGTCTTTCTGGGTCTGGACTGATCTGTCCATTCACAATCACCACAAAGATGCCTTTGTCTGTGATTACCCCAAAGTATACAGGAGACACAGTAAACAGCATGTATCACTCTGGATGTTACTTATGGGTGTAGGAAGACAGGAGCTAATGGAAGGTCGCATGCTATCACATAATAGAGAAAACAATTCAAAATTTAAGAATTTTCTTAAAAGACTCTGTATGGCTTCCTATTCCTAAGGGATCCTCTGAGCACAGCCTCCTACCATGTTGCTGGGCCTCTTTTCTTTCCAACTGGTTGTTGTATCATCCTCATTTCTATCTTATTTATTGTTACTGTTTTTAAATTCCTCTGGACTCTCCATCTCCTCTCTCTCCCATGTCCCACCCAGCACTCTTCCTCCTTGCATTCTGTGTTCTCTCTGAAGATAGCACATGGAAGGCTTCTTTAATACCCACAGCAGCCACCAAAGTCTTTTCCTAAACAAAAGGCCATTTCTTCTCATATATTATAGTATTCCCTAGTATGCTGAAATCCACTACAATCATTCTTATATTGTGGAACAAATATTCTTCATTCCTATCAAGTGTAATGCAAAAATATGAAGTTATAAGCAAAAAACTAAAATAAACATATGACTATTGCTCTATTATTTCTGACACTGGTACTTAAATATTCTTGTACTTTATAAGTAATAATCTACTGAAACTACTCAGGTTTATTGGAAGTATAACACTTTCAACACTGTACCCAGTTTATTTGTCAAGAAAAAGCCTTTTCAGCAGTTGACAACTCATGTAATTGCAAGTACCTAAAAACTTCTATTTTGAATAATCATGTATTATTACTTTAAATACAGCATGTTAAGCCTTACAAGGGAAGGTAATTGGCAGTGAAAGGTCATGTTACAGCATTTTATTATTTGTGTCAATAATTACTTTTAAATGTGTAGTCACCAGTCAATGGATAGCATGTACTCAGTACGTTTCATCTTCACCATATGAGTTTATTTCCATAAGACCTCAGTGAAACCAGGTGGGAGGATGAAACAGAGATAAACTGTCTACCTTCATACAAAGAGAGAATTAGGACAAAGATATAAGCAAAATTTCTACTGTTATTCTAACCTTGCTGATCATGGCATCTATGTAGTTTTCCTTTTAAATGAAAAAGAAGTTGAGTGGGGACATGAGAGTGTTTCTCAGAGACAGTTGTGTTGGTCCCTCCTTGGATCTTTTGGGATTTTCTTATCCCTGACCTTCACTTTTCCTTTGTTTCTTTTATGTGGAAGAGAGTAACAGCTTTAGAGCCTCATGTCAAGATAGTTGTGAAGAGAAACATAAAACAGCAAAAGCCAAAATCAGTTTTGTTTTTAAAGCCTTCAAGAGCATCACAGGAAACTTTCTATGCTTCAGGAGCTCATCCACCAGAGGAGCCCAAGACCCAGCCTTTTGTAGCTGTGCTCCTAGTTTTATGTCACTGGAAATCCTCTCTTTATTTAAATTTTGTTAATTATCCAACTAATCAAAATTATGATTGTGTAAGTGACTTAAGTGAGAAGCAAGCTTATAAACTTTTTACTCCAGTAGCTAATAATTGGTTATTGTTTTGAACATTTGATATACATATTTTTTTGTATTTTCTATAGGCAGATCACCTCACTCTTATCTTCACAATCCTCTGCAGACTTCCCATTCCACACAGAATAAAATGTGTGCTTTCATGACGGTGGACAGATCCCTCCTGCAGCTCTCCCTTTGCCTCCTCTGTTCCAGTCTTGCAGGCCAGGCCTCCTTACCCTTCCTCCAAAACAGGAGCATACTTTTCCTTATCCCCTGTAGGGTTTGTGCATGTGTTTCCCTCTCTGCTGTGCTTTTCCAGAGACTGTCTGACTTTGGGGTGCCCTGAACTCTTGAAAGTGAACCTGCTCTAAATATATGGTGAGCCTTGCTTCTTGACCCAAACTTCTGAGAAATTGTTCTTAACTTTGAGAATTGTACTCACTTCTGGATGTCTAAGTGTAAGGCTGTGGGTTCTTAATGTGAACATTCATCTAGAAAGAATGGCATTTCCATCGAGGCCTGAAAGTTATATCCTTTTTAAAAATGCAAAAAGACACTCAAATTCTTACAGTTTGCTCTTTAAAATATCTTTTGACATTTTAGGCAGAAAAGATACTGTAAGGGGCTTTCTAATTTGTCTCCAAATTCTATAAAACATTTTGCGACTGGATCAGTCCATTTCCACCTACAAATCGGAATATTGATTGAGGTACTGTTCAATGCTCAGAGTGAAGAAAAATAAGCCACAAGGTCTGCCTTCAGTGTCTATTATCCTTTCAAGTTACTGTCCATTTGGAGGCACAATATAATCAGAATATAATAAAAGAACCTTGTACTCTTACCCTTTGATCCCCGCAGTAATGTTAAAAAATGTCTCAGTATTCATAAAGGGTGACTTAATCTCAGAACACCTCTCAGGGATAAAATTAACCTATGCTTGCTCATCCAGATATTTGGGGCTGAAACTGTTTGGAATATACTGATCTAATGACCTTTAATAAAAATAAAAATCTGAATGTTTGCTTCTGTATAGAGTGATTAGATTCTATCAGTGTGCTTGCACAAATTTATGTCCTGAATATGTGAATTCTCCATGGTAAAAATAGAAATATCAATTACCACAATGTTCTAACTTCAGTACACATGGTACGTGGGCAAATGACTAGCACAGATACTTAAAAAATTTGTGTTTTCAATAGCAGTAGTTTCTTTTTCATTCCTACTAATGTCTGGGGATGCTATAAGCTGAAAACTGTTTCAAGTAATGTAATGCTGCTCTGCCCTTTCCTTGAAATGACTGCTATAATAGACCCATTAGCACTACAGGTATTTATATTCCGCTTTTCAAAGGGTAGGCTTGGGAGATGTGTGCCAAGAGTTCACTGAATGAATTTCTCCTGAGCAGCATTTTCCAGCATGTTTGAGAATGTCAATTGCAACGTGACAGATTTAATTGTTCAGCAAAGTGGAAATGTTTGCTTGGTTAATGGTGTCTCTTTAAAACAGGGTCAGATTATTATGGAATTTTTCCAGGAAATCTACCCTTGAAAACAAAAGGAAAATTCTGATGCTATTAATGAGTGGAAGGGGGAGTTATCAGCTTTAATTTAATCAGAAATTAATCCATTATAGTTAGATTTCTCAACTTTTGTTTTTCTCATTGGGACCTTTAATCAGATCCTAGATATATTAGTAAACTGGGATTAAGAAGATGGGTTCAGACAGCCAGGCTCCATGATAACTCTGTTACACTCTTCCCTGAAGAGCAGAAAAATGGAAATATTTGTGTTTATTGGGTCATGCAGATAACAATGCCAGGAATCTGTTCTGTAATTCTTAGGTTACAAATGAAATAAAATTGTGTCTGAGACAGTGGAGCACAGTATTTGCAATGATGACCATGTTAATCAAATTCCTCTTCTCTGGGAATGTAGAAATCTGGTTTCCTTAGACTTCTCTTTGAACAAAGTTTGAAACCAAAGGAATGATTATTTTTTCTAGTAAATATTTTTAGTTGATTCTAGTAGTACTACTTATTTATAAAGACAATTGCTTAATAAATCAAAATGAAGTCGACTTAGTAATGAGTTTAGCATGGGAGATTTGAATCTGACAGGATTTCTCCTATTTCCAAATACAGTAAGACTTTGGTCTGTGATTTTATACCAGTGCTGGGATGAGAATGTCACAGAAGTTTTGGTGATTTGATATTTGTGTCATTATGGAGATTGCTGAATGACCCTAGAGAAGAAACTGGTTAGGAAATCAGAGGCGAATCCAATTGGAAGGAAGTCTATAGCACAGTCTCACCATCATTCTTAAGCGTGAGTTGATGCACACCATGACGAGTGCAGCAATATGATGACAGATGGGACAGCAGAACAGACTCAAGAAAATTCCTGGAGCTATTTCTATGAAACTTTATCGTTTCCTCAACGGTTCCATATATGTGGCCCTAATGTCATTGATACAGTTGGGGCCCTTAAAGAGATTGACTAAAGTAGACCACATCACAGCTGATGCAATCCATGAAAGGGCAGAGTTTCTTGGGTTTTTACCATGTGGGACATGTAGGGGGTCTGCTATGATGATGCTTGGGATCCTAGTTGAGTTTCAGCCCATAGCTGCCTCTCAGTCAGATATTTCATTTGAATGCCACATCCCAAGAAAACTAGTAATATTACATATTCCAGTTTTCTTTCCTTAAGAGATAGAATAGGCCATTGTGAGTATATTCAGATACTTTCAGCAGCAAGTAATAGGAAATCCATGTAACAATAAGGAAACAATAAGGAAAATCTACTATGACATGGGAAGGGCATTTGTAATGTTGGTTATTTCAGCAGTTAGTGACAATATCAGAGATCTGGGATTTTCCCCCATTTTCCTGCTATGTCATTTTTAGCATTTCATGTGTTTTCTTCATGCTGTCAAGCAGTTGCCCCAGCTCACATGTGCAGTCTCACATCCTGCACAATAATACCACAGGCCAGATGAGAAAACAATGAATTCTTTTTTTTTTTTTTTTAAGAGGAGGGAGGGTTTTTTCACATAAGCCTGTCAATGTTTACAATCTCAAATCTCATTTAACAAAATTGCACTTTTCCTCTTGTCCTAAACTAGAGTAAGAGAAAAAGAATGTGTCTTATTGGCCCAGACCAACCAAAGGTCCCAGGACCCACTGAAGCTCATCTGATATTTAAGACTTGAGTGGGGGTTCTTTTGGCAAGAAGGTGAAGGGTTGTTCTGTTAGCTGACAGGTGGCAGGCCATAAGTTCAGTTTCCGTTCTACTCAGCTTAACAAAGAGAAGTAGATGGACATAGTGCAGGGTCTCTCATCCTGGCACTATTGGTGTTTTGGACCAGATATTCTTTACCATGGGGGCCATTCCATGCCCCTGCTCAATAGATGCCAAGAGTAACCCCACTCTAAGTTGTGACAACCATGTTGTACCTTTGGGCGGGTAGGAGGAGGGAGCAAAATTACCTCTTATTGAGATGCACTGATGTAGTACAGAGACACAAGCAAAGGGAAACTGCCAGTGGGGTTGGCTGTCTTGTGAGGGCTTTAGGCTTGACCTGGATCTATGACCCTGATCATATGCTGCTGCAGGTGTGTGTGAGTGGCTTGAGAAGTTTGCCTTGTGTACCTCCGGAAGGCTTCTGCCTAACATATGGGGCTTTCTGGCCACAGATACACAGCTTTCTTTGGCCACATAGAAGGTGACTTATGTGTCTTCTTGTGCATGTGGAAATCTTCCAGGTAGTGATCAATGTCACAGAAGGTTCTGATGTAGGGGTTAGTGGGGGGAAAGGCAGAAGCTGAAATCATGATTTCAGTGGGAAAAGTGTACGTCTGCATGGGGATGCAGAATGTATTGTATAATATAATATAATATAATATAATATAATATAGTATAATATAATTTAGCCTGCTTATAAGAGTCTTAGTCCTTGATGAGTTCCCTGGTAAATGGTTTAAGTGCTCTGGGAGGGGTGTACCTGAAATAAGGAACTTTAAGAATGGTCCTTCAAAACCAGGGCATGACCTGAAGTTCTTGCTTTGAAACACACTTAACTGAGATTGGTAGAGTTTAAAAGTTAATTTCTTGAGCCTAAAGGTGAAAATGGTCACCATATTAAATAAACCAAATAGCTAAAATAAGCTAGTTATTTGGAGAGAATGTACTTCAAACCTAAGTATTTCTGACCACTTAGGACCCTCTCCCTCCTTTATTACATGTTATCTCCCATTTCAATACCAGAAAGCAATTTAAACTGCACAATTTTGTGGAAAATTTGAGAGACGTTTTGGGAATAGAAATAAGAAAAGATATCCCTGGAGGAGGAAAAAAGCGAAAAAGAAATGAGGCACACACACACAAAATGAATGGTTGGTAAGAATGAGAGAAGACATATGGACTGATACAGAATAAAGGACCAGGGGTACCATCCTGCACACAATTTATTCAGTTAATTTGCAGAGTTTTAAAATGTTGTGTTTATATTTACAAATGATCATTTGGTGTGTGTTTTGTGCATTGACACTTCAGTTGATTGCTCTGTGATTTTGTTTTAACATTCGGTTCTGTACGGCATAGTGGGTAAGAGAGGGAGTGTAGAGCAATACCATCGTCACTTAATAGCTATGTGATCTTGGGAAATTACATAACAACTCTGTGCCTTGAGCCCTGAAAAATGAGGCTGCTGGTCCCTGGGGCTGGTGTGGGCATTTTCCAAGTTATTTCAGGGTAAATTGCTTATCACACAGTCTGGCCTAGGGAAAATATTTAACTGTTGTTGCTGTTTTTAACATTTGTTTCGCTTTCTATCCACTGATCTGTTACATACCTAGATTTAACCACATTTAACTCACGTAAGGTGTCAGCATTGCCCACTATCTGAACACATGCTTAGTGCTTCCCATTCTAATTCAGAACAGTAAAAAAAGTAAGACTGCAGTGAAAATGGCTTTCTAGGAAATGCTGAAACGTGACAGAATTGATAGTGATTAAATTGTGGGATGCTCAGATGACTAAATACCTGTTTGTGAGGAAGTAATAGAAGCTCAAGAAGAAAAAAAAATCTGCAAATTATTTTGATAATTTGGATTTTTGATGTTGTTCAACTCTAAAAGAGTCTATATATGTAAAAGAATATATATAACGTGCATTTATATGTGTGTGTGTGTGTGTGTGTGTATAGTGTAAAGGCTAATAAAACAAGCACCTTGTACTCATGATACGATTTACGAAAATAAAGGATGCATTGCTATTTAAGACCCCTCTGTGTCTCTCACTGAATTTTGTGTTTATAATTCTATTGCTTTTCTTTATAAATTTACAATATATTAATGATCCCTAAGCAACCTGATTGTTTGTACTTTTATTTGAGCTTCATATGCTAGTATCTGCTCTCTGTATTTTTCAGAGACTTGCTTTGGATTAAAAATCAACCTTATGGGGGCGCCTGGGTGGCTCAGTGGCTTAAAGCCTCTGCCTTTGCCTCAGGTCATGATCCCAGAGTCCTGGGATCAAGCCTCGCATTGGGCTTTCTGCTCAGCGAGGGGCCTGCTTCCCCCTCTCTCTGCCTGCCTCTCTGCATACTTGTGATCTCTGTCTGTCAAATAAATAAACAAAATCTTTAAAAAAAATAAAAAAATCGACATTATGGAAACAAGATGGCATCGGGAGGGAGACAAACCATAAGAGATTCTTAATCTCACAAAACAAACTAAGGGTTGCTGGGGTGGGGGGTAAGGATAGGATGACTGGGTTATAGACATTGGGGAGGGTATGTCCTATGATGAGTGTTATGAGATGTGTAAGCCTGACGATTTACAGACCTGTACCCCTGGGGCAAATAATACATTATATGTTAATAAAAATAACTTTAAAATATCAACATTATGTTTTTGACATTCATCCATGTGGGTGTGTAGAGATGTAGTTCATTTATTACCATTGCTGTAATATTATATTATATGACTATCTTCACAAAAACGCTACAATGTACATGTCTTTTGTAGCATTTGGGAAAAGGTTTTTGCAGTAGAATTGCTGGGTCAAAGAATTTAAGTATCTTCATAGCTATAAGATGTCAGTTGTTTTCCAACAGTAATATACTAATTTATATTCCCACCAGTGGTGTATAAAAGTTCCAAATGCCTACATTCTTACCAACCCTTAGAAAAGTGAGACTTTTCAAGTTTTACACATATGAAGGTGTGACATGCTATCCTAGTTTGGTTTCTTTGCAATAAACTTGAGCATTTCTTTTTAATTGTACTTTCATGCTATCTTTTCTATAAAATGCCTCTTCCTATCTTTTGCCCCCTTTAAATCATATCATTGGTTTTCTTATTGGTTTATAAAGTGTGTTTTTTTTTTAGAAAGTATTTTTTTTAAAGATTTTATTTATTTATTTGAGAGAGAGAGACAGAGTGAGACAACATGAGAGGGGAGGTCAGAGGGAGAAGCAGACTCCCCATGGAGCTGGGAGCCTGATGTGGGACTCGATCCTAGGACTCCGGGATCGTGACCTGAGCCGAAGGCAGTTGCTTAACCAACTGAGCCACCCAGGCGTCCATATAAAGTGTTTTTATATTTAGGAAGCTAATCAATTAACAGTCATATCCATGGTAAATACCAGCACCCAAATTTTGGCTTTTTACAAGGCTTAAGCTATCTATAGTTGATAGGAGTACTGCTACCAATTCTTCACTCCCCTGTAATGGAGTGATTGGTTCATACCCTTTGCCATATAGCCATAGTGCTTTCCCTCCCCTGACCAGATTAGTATGAGTATGACATCCTGCCATGTTAGTGGTGGGCCTGGCCAAGTATCTTGCTTTGGCCAATGGGATATGAGCAGATGTGATACAGCAAAGGCATGAATGGGCTTGCAGGGTTCACCTTGCCATCTTGTGCTCCTGCTATTCTCAGTTAGAAGATCATGCCCTGGGTTAGCTACTGATCCAAGGACGATAACTGGGGCAGCTACAACCTAATCTCAAATCTGGAACCTAGCCCACCTGACTTATAGCTGACCTGCAGACCCATGAGCAAGAAAAACAGTGCTTGTGGTTATAAGACATTTGGTCAGACAGGATTTGTTACACCACATTATTGCAACAACAGCTAAGTCAGAACTAATGGGCAGAAGTCCTTAATTTAATATGGTTAAATTTATCATTCTTTTCTGTTAGAGTTTGCACGTTTTATGTCTTGTTTAAATCTAGTTTCCTCCAAAGTCATAAACACATTCTTTGTATAAACATATTCACAAACATCTTTCCTGCCCCAAGGTTATCAAGATAATCTATTACAAAGGCATTTAAGCCTGTTAATAACAGGAAACTTATTCTGCATATATGTGGAATAGGGTACAAATTTACTTTTTTCCACATGGATGCCACAGTTGCCTCAGCACAATTTATGTCTCCATTCTCCACTGATAGACAATTCTACCTTGTTTCCAGACAGTGTTGTTGTGTATACCTGTACCAATATCATTGTCTTAACTCCTGTAGTTTTTTGGTATGTCTAGCTATCTGGTAGAATAAGTCCTCCATTATTATTTCAGGAAATTTTAGCTGTATTTCATCCCTTGCTTTTCACATGCATTTTATAATCATTTTCTTAAATTTCTTAAAAACCCAGATTCGTAATAAATTTATAGATGAATTTGGAAATAGTGGATAATTTTGCAAGATTGTTACATCAACCAGAAATTTATTTGTTTATATGTAATTAATTAATGTCTCTTAGTAATGTTTATAATTTACTTCATCAGATCTTGCATATTGTTTAAAAAAGAATTATTCTTTGTTACTTTTTGTTTTATTGCTATTTTATAAGACATCTTTTAAAATCTGTATTTTAAAAAATATTTGTAGCTATTGTATAGAAATGTAATTGAATTTTGTATAATTGATTTTATCTATATTTTAGCTATATGTTATGTATATATAGCTGAATTTATTTTGTTTCTATCTTGTTCACAGTATTAGTTTGTATTTTTTCTTCCTTACACTGTCCTCTAGTTTTTGAATCACAGGTATGTTAGCCTAACCAAATAAGTGGGGTGTTTTCTCTCTAGTTTCAAGAATAATCAGTATAAAATCAGAATTATTTGTTTCTTGAATGTATGGTAGAATACATTTGCAAAAGTCATTTGTATCTGACATTTCCTTTATGGAAACATTTTAAAATATTGATTCAACATCTTTGAAGGTTTTAGTGTTACTTGGGATTCCTGTTTAATTTTTGTTAAATCACTTTGTTTAGGCATCTGTCCGTATCATACTGATTTTCAAACTAATTGGCTTAAAGTACTTTTTTAGATCTCTGCTACATTTGTAATTATATCCTCAATTTATTCACTAAATTTTGTTTTTAGCAACTTTAATGTTCCCCCCAAACCAGCTTTCCCCCTAAAAATTTTGACTTATTTGATTTTGTAATTTATTTTATGTATTTTATATTTGTTTTCTACCTCATTAATATCCCCCAGGAGTTGTTTCATGTATATCTGCTGTAAATATCATTTAGCTGATATTTATAATTGGTATAAATGCCTGAGAATCATAGTTCCTTACCTGAAATATTCAGGCCATTCACATTTAATTATGATCTCTGATATGTTTGGACTTATTGCTATCATTTCATTTTACACTTTCTATTTTTATTGCTTGCCCTATTTTTTTGCCACTTTTTTCTTACAAAGCTTATTTCACATTCACTGATATTTTCCTCTTTGTTACATTTTTTCCTTTTCTATTTGTTTGAAAGTTATGCAGTATCTTAATTTTTTTAGGGTTATAGGAATTATGATGCTCGTGTTTAACTTTAGTCAATATGAAGTCCAAATTTAATCAGTATGTTTACTCTTTTTTTTTTAAATATTTTATTTATTTATTTGACAGGCAGAGATCACAAGTAGGCAGAGAGGCAGGCAGAGAGAGAGGAAGGGAAGCAGGCTCCCTGCCAAGCAGAGAGCCCGATTCGGGGCTCGATCCCAGGACCCTGGGATCATGACCTGAGTCGAAGGAAGAGGCTTTAACCCACTGAGCCACCCAGGCACTCCCCCCTACCCTTTTCTTTATATCACTTTAGCAATATACAACTTACCCAGATTTATAAGCTTTGGATTTATAATAATTCAATCCTGTCTTTTTTAAGATCGACACATTTTATAATTATTATTGTTTTATACTCTGACCCTTCCATTAGATTTAGCCACATAAACTTTTCTTAATTCTCCATTGTAACATGAATTACAAACCTATATCCTGTGATCAGGATCCTTTCTGAAATATATTTTAGAAGCTATTTTAGAAAAGGTTTTGGTTATAAACTTTCAGATTTTGTATTGTTTACAGATGTCTTTTGTTGACTATAGTATGCTAGATTGACAGTTTTTTTCTCAAAACTTTAAAGAAATTTTTTTATTGTTTTCTCATTTTCATCAAGTTAATAAGTCACCTACCATTGGAACTATGATTTTGTTTTAAGTAATCTTTCTCTTCTCTTTACCTACTTATAAAAGCTTCTCTTTGCTTTTGTGTTCTATAGTGGTGCCACATAATGTCTAAATGAAAATATCTTTAAAATGTATTTATGCTGGGCGCCTGGGTGGCTCAGTGGGTTAAAGCCTCTGCCTTCAGCTCAAGTCATGATCCCAGGGTCCTGGGCTTTCTGCTCAGCAGGGAGCCTCCTTCCTCCTCTCTCTGCCTGCCTCTCTACTTGTGATCACTGTCAAATAAATAAATAAAATCTTAAGAAAAAGTAAAATGCATTTATCCTGCTGGGAATTTGGCGGGCTTTCTAAAAGTAAAAACATACTACTTAATCAATTATGAAAAATTATCAGCGTCTTCTCAAATACCATTTCCCAATTTTCTGCCTTACCATTTTCCAGAACCCTACACAGAAATTTATTTTACCACTTACTGTACTTTCTGCACATCACCTAACCCCTCCTTCATATTCACTATTGCTTTATTTCTCTGTTTTAAATTCTGGGTTATTTCTTCAAGTCAAATATTCTGTTCATTTATTATTTTCAGGTGCATTTAACCTGATATTTAAGAGTCTTATTGGTAGAAAATACATATTTAAAGAAATGTACTGATTATGCATGTTCATTTCTTTTTTTTATTTTTAAATTTGCAGTGTGCTTTTACCCCTTTCCAAAGTAGAAAGTATTTATGTAGAGTCCTTTTAGGATATTGTCCTCATGCAAGAAGGAGTAAGTGAGGGGCATTTTTTTTTATTTGACAGAGAGAGATCACAAGTAGGCAGAGAGGCAGGCAGAGGGGAAGCAGGCCCCATGTTGAGCAGAGAGTCCGACGTGGGGCTCGATTCCAGGACCCTGAGATCACGTGTTCATTTCAGATTTTATTTATTTATTTGCTAGAGAGAGAGCGCAGGAGCGAGCACAGGCAGACAGAGTGGCAGGCAGAGGCAGAGGGAGAAGCAGGCTCCCCGCCTAGCAAGGAGCCCAATGTGGGACTCGATCCCAGGACACCGGGATCATGACCTGAGCCGAAGGCAGCCGCTCAACCAACTGAGGCACCCAGGCGTCCCCACGTGTTCATTTCAATAAAGTATCCTATCCAGTAATTTTTTTTCTTAAAAAATGGACTTTACCTTTTAGAGCAATAGAAGGTACAGAGATTTCCCTTATCTGCCCTGTCCACATGCACACCTATAACTACTGACATTCTACAACACAGTGTGTATTTGTTACTGTCTGTAGATCTACATTGACACGTCGTAATGACCTAAAGTCCATAGATTATGTTAGGGTTTACTCTTGGTGTTGTACATTCTGTGGGTTTGGAAAAATATATGATGCTCTGTATCCCAGGTTATATTATCATATGATGTATTTTCAGTACTTTAAAAATCCTTTGTGCTGTAACTCTTCTTCCCTCCCTCCTCTCTAACCCCTGCCAACTACTGATCTTTTAACTGTCTCTGTAGTTTTTCCTTTTCCAGAACGTCATACAGTTGGAATTACACAGCGTGTAGCATTTCATATTGGCTTTTTTCTCTTATCAATATACATCATTTTAGTTTTCCCCATGTCTTATGACTTCATGACTTCGTGACTTAATAGCTCATTTCTTCATAGCACTGAATAATATTCCATTGTTGGCATGTACTGCAGACATTTACATACTAAAGGGTATCTTGGTTGCTTCCAAGTTTAGGCAATAGGAATAGAGCTGCTGTTAAGTATTGTATACAGATTTTTTTATTGTTGACATTGTTTTAAACTTATTTGGGTAAATACCAAAGAGCATGATTGCTGGATGATATGGTAAGAGTATGTTTAGTTCTGTGGAAACTACCAAATTGTCTTCCAAAGTAGCTTACTATTTTGCACCCCACCAACAATGAATGAGAATTCCTGCTGCTCCACATCCTCATCAGCATTTGGTATTGTCAGTGTTTGGAATTTTGGCCATTCTAATAGCTGTGTGATGGTATATTATTGTTTTAATTTGCATTTCCCTGATGACATATGGAGTGAAGCATATTTTCATATGTTTATTTACCATCTGTATGTCTTCTTTGGTGAAGTGCTTATTCAGGTCTTTTGCCCGTTTTTAAATTGGTTTGTTCATTTTCTTATTGTTGACTTTAAGAGGGCTTTTTATATTTTGAACAACAGTCCTCTAACAAATATGTCTTTTGCAAATATTTCCTGCCAGTATGGCTTGTCTTCTTGTTCCATTGACATTGTATTTTATAGAGCAGAATTTTTAAATTTTAATGTAGTCCAACTTATCAATTATTTCTTTCATAAGTTATGTCTTTTGTGTCTTATTTTAAAAATCCATTGCCATAACCAAAGTCACCTCTGTTTTCATGTATTATTATCTTCTAGAGTTTCATAGTTTTGCATTTTACTTTTATGTCTATGATGTATTTTGAGTTCATTTTTGTGAAGGACAAAAGGTCTATATCTACTTTCATTTTTTTGCATGTGGATGTTTAATTATTTCAGCACCATTTGTTGAAAAGATAATCTTTATTCCACTGTTTTGCCTTTGCTCCTTTGTCAAATATGAGTTGATTGTATTTATGTATGTCTGTTCCCAGGTTTTCTATTCCATTCCATTGATCTATTTGCCTATTTTATCATACTGCACTCTCTTTATCACTGTTGTTTTAAAGTAAATTTTGAAGTTAGGTAATTTCAGTCTTTTGACTTTGTTTTTCTCCTTCAATATCGTGTTGGCTATTCTGGGTCTTTCCCTCTTCCATATAAACTTAGGATCAGTTTATAAATATCCGTGAAATAACTTGCTGGGATTTTGACTGGGATTGCATTGAATTTATAGATCAAGTTGGAACGAACTGACTTCTTGAAATTACTGAGTCTTCCTATCTGTGAGCATGGTTTATATCTCTGTTTATTTACTTCTTTGATATTTTTTCCTCTGAGTTTTGTAATTTTCCATTTATAACTCTTGTACATATATTTTTTGAGTTATACCTAAATATTTATTTTGGGGGGTGCTGCTATAAATGATATTTTTTTCTAATTTTAAATTCAACTTGCTAGTTATGGTATATAGGAAAGCCATTGGCTTTCTTATATTAACTTCATATCCTGTAACTTTGCTATAGTCACTTATTTCTAGGACGTTTTTGTTGATTATTTTGGATTTTCTACATAGATGATCATGTCTTCTGTGAACAAAGACAGTTTTATTTCTCCCTTCCTAATTTGTGTACTCTTTCTTTCTTCCTTTTTTTTTTTTTTTTTTTTTGTCTTATTGCATTAGCTAGAACTTCCAATGTGGTGTTTAAAAGGAGTGGTAAGAGGTAACATCCTTTCCTTGTCCCTGATCTTAGTGGAAAAGCCTCAAATTTCTCAATATTAAGTATTGATTTTAGCTCTTAGCTATGACTTTTTATAGATGTTGCTTATCAAGTTGAGAAACTTCCCCTCTATTCCTGCTTTGCTGAGAGTTTTTATCATGAATGAGTGTTGGATTTTGACAAATGCTTTTTTCTGCATGTCTACTGATAGAATTATGTGATTTTTCTTATTTAGCTTGTTGATATGATGGCTATGTTAACTGATTTTCCAATGTTGAATCAGTCTTCCATATCTGAAATAAACCTCTCTTGGACATGGTATATAAAGTCATGGTGTATAATTCCTTTTACACATTGCTGGATTGGACTTGCTAATATTGTTTGAGGATTTTTGCATTTATATTCTGAGAGATATTGATCTGCAGTTTTCTCTTCCTTTATTTTGTCTGGTTTTCATATGAGAGTAATGCTGGCCTGATTAAATGATTTAGAAGTATTCCCTGTCTTTTATCTTCAGGAAGAGATAGTAAGAATTGGTATAATTTCTTCCTTAAAATTTTGGTAGATTTCACCAGTGAACCTTAAGCCTGGTGCTTTCTGTTTGTTCATTAATTCTTGGTTCGATTTCTTTAAATATACAGGCCTATTCAAATGGTCCAGTTTTTCTTGTGAGTTTTGGCAAATTGTGTCTTTCAAGGAATTGGTCCATTTCAACTTGTGTATCAGAATTGTGAGTGTAGAGTTATTCACAGTATTCCTTTATTATCCTTTTAATGTTCAAAGGATCTATAGTGATGTTCCCTCTTTCATTTTTGATTTGTATCTTAGCTCTTTTTGTTTCTTAGCCTGACTAGCGGCTTATCAATTTTATTAATGTTTTCAAAGAACCAGATTTGGTTCAGTTGATTTTCAATAGAGACTTCCTGTTTTCAATTTCATCTATTTCTGCTCTAATTTTCATCATTTCTTTTCATCTTTATTTTGAATTTAATTTGCTCTTCTTTTTCTAGTTTTATAAGGTAGAAATTTAGACTGTTAATTCTATATCTTTCTTCTTTTTTTCTAATATATGCACTCAGTGCTGTAAATTTTCCTCTAAGCACTACTTTATCTGCATCACACACATTTTGATAAGTTGTGTTTTCAAGTAGTTAAAAATATTTTAAAATTTCTCTTGCAATTTCTCCTTTGACCTTTGTATAATTTAGTAGTGTGTTGTTTAATTTCCACGTATCTTGAGATTTTCAAGCAATCTTTCTGATACTGATTTCTAGTTTAATTCCATTGCAGTCTGAGAGCAGATGTTGTTCAATGGCTATTTTTTAAAAGTGTCTTAAGGTTTGTTTTATGTTTCAACATGTGATCTGTCTTAGGGAATATTCCATGTGATCTTCAGCAGAATATGTGTTTGCTGCTGCTGGATGACATAATGTATAGATGATAACTATATCCAGGTGATTGATGGTGTTGTTGAGTCTAATTATATCTTCGCTGATATTCTGCCTGCTGGATCTCTCCATTTTTGAGAGAAGGGTGTTGAAATCTCCAACTATGATAGAGGTCTCCATCCAAGTCTATTAGTTTTTGCCTGATGTAGTTTGAGGCTTTGTTGTTAGATGCATACATATTAAGGATTATTATGTCTTCCTGGAGAATTGATTACTTTTATCATAACCTAATGCCTTTTTTTTTAAGATTTTATTTATTTACTTGATAGACAGAGATCACAAGTAGGCAGAGAGGCAGAGAGAGAGGAGGAGGAAGCAGGCTGTCCGCAGAGCAGAGAGCCCGATGCGGGGCTCGATCTCAGGACTCTGGGATCATGACCCGAGCCGAAGGCAGCGGCTTTAACCCATTGAGCCACCCAGGCGCCCCCCTAATGCCTTTTTTTATCCCTGAATACTTTTCCTTGTTTTGAAGTCTGCTTTGCCTGAAATTACTATGGCTACTTCTGTTTTCTTTTGATTTATATTAGTATGATATATTTTTCTCCATCCATTTAAATTTAATCTATATGTGTCTTTATATTTATAGTGTGTGCCTTGTAGACAAAATATATTGGCTTTTATTTTTTAATTCATGCTGACAGTTTCTCTCTCTCTTTTAATTGGTGCATTTAGACCACTGACATTCAAAGTGATTATTGATACAATTGGATTAGTATTTACCACATTTGTTACTGTTTTCTCTTTGTTGCCCTTGTTTGTTGTTCCTGTTTTTATCTTCTCTCTTTCTGCTATCTGTGGTTTTAATTGAGCATTTTCTGTTTCCCATTTCTCTCCTTTCTTTGCATATTGATTATATTTTTCTTCCTCTTCCTCCCACTCCTCCTCCTCCTTATATTATTGTTTGTGTTATTATTGTGGTTTCCCTGGAGTTTGCAATATACATTTACAGCTAATACAAGTTCATATTCAAAAAACACTATACCACTTCACAGGTGGTGTTAGTACCGCATAATAAAATAATCCTAATTCTTTCCTCCAGTCTATTATATCATTACTGTCATTCATTTCTCTTTTATATAAGCATATATAATTAATATATAAATGAGATAAGTACATAAAATACATAACTGGATACATTTTTGCTATTTTTATTTTGAACAAACTGTTATCCCTTAGACCAATTAAGAATAAGAATCAGAGATTTTTACCCTCATTTTACCCTCATTTATTCCTTCTCTGATGCTTTTCTCGTTTTTTATGTAGATCCAAGTTTCTCACCTATGTTATTTTCCTTCTCTCTAAAGAACTTTTTAAAACATGTCCTTTTCAAGACAGGTCAGTTGATACAAATTATCTTAACTTTTGTCCTAATTTTCCTGAGAAAGTATTTATTTCTCATTCACTTGTTGAATGATAATTTATAGATTCATAATGTTGGACTGGTGGTTTATTTTTGTTAAACTTTAAATATTTCACTGCCCTATCTTCTTGTTTACATGGTTTCTGAGGAAAAATAGATATAATCCTTTGCTTCTCTATAGGTAAATTCACCTCCCCCATAGCTTCTTTCAATATTTCTTCTTTATATTTTATTTTCTACAGTTCAAATATGATATGCCTAGATATTTAAAAATTGATTCTGATTGGCATTCTCTGGATATTTGGTTTGATGTCTGACATTAATTTTGGGACATTCTCAGTCATAATTGCTTCAAATATTTCTTCTGTTCCTTTCTCTCTTTTATCTTCTTGTATTGCCTTTAAATGAAGGTTTTATTTTTTGTAATTATCCTAAAGTTTTTAGATATTTTTTTCTGTTTATTTTTTCAGCTTTTTTCTTTTCTCTTTTGTTGAAGAAGTTTCTATTGATATTAACATGAAGCTCAGAGATTCTTTCCATATCCTTGTCCAGTCTGATGACCATCAAGGCATTCTTCATTTCTGTACAGTGTTGTTTTATTGTTGTTGTTTTTAATTTTTTTTATTTATATTTTTATCCCCAGGGGTACAGGTCTGTGAATCGCCAGGTTTACACATTTTGCAGCACTCACCATAGCACATACCCTCCCCAATGTCCAAAACCCCACCACCCTCTCCTGACCCCCCTCCCCCAAGCAACCCTCAATTTCTTTTGTGAGATTAAGAGTCTCTTATGGTTTGTCTCCCTCCTGATCCCATTTTCTTTCATTTATTCTTTTGCTACCTCCCAACCCCCCACATTGCATCTCCACTTCCTCATAGAGAGATCATATGATGGTTGTCTTTCTCTGATTGACTTATTTCGCTAAGCATAATACCCTCTAGTTCCATCCAAGTCATCGTGAATGGCAAGATTTCATTTCTTTTGATGGCTGCATAGTATTCCAATGTATATATATACCGCTTCTTCTTTATCCAGTCATCTGTTGGTGGACATCTAGGTTCTTTCCACAGTTTGGCTATTGTGGGCATTGCTGCTATAAACAACCAGGTGCACGTGCTCCTTTGGATCACTACGTTTGTATCTTTAGGGTAAACACCCAGGAATGCAATTGCTGGGTCATAGGGTAGCTCTATTTTCAACTTTTTGAGGATCTCCATGCTGTTTTCCAGAGTGGTTGCACCAGCTTGCATTCCCACCAACAGTGTAGGAGGGGTCCCCTTTCTCTGCATCCTCGCCAGCATCTGTCATTTCTTAACTTGTTCATTTTGGTCATTCTGACTGGTGTAAGGTGGTATCTCATTGTGGTTTTGATTTGTATTTCTCTGATTACGAATGATATGGAGCATTTTTTCATGTGTCTGTTGGCCATCTGGATGTCTTCTTTGCAAAAATGTCTGTTCATGTCCTCTGACCATTTCTTGATTGGATTATTTGTTCTTTGGGTGTTGAGTTTGCGGAGCTCTTCATAGATTTTTGGTCACTAGCCCTTTACCTGATATGTTGCTTGCAAATATTTTCTCCCATTCTGTCAGTTGTCCTTTGGTTTTGTTAACTGTTTCCTTTGCTGGGCAAAAACTTTTGATCTTGATGAAGTCCCAATAGTTCATTTTTGCCCTTGCTTCCCTTGCATTTGGCTTGTTTCTAGGAAGAAGTTGCTGCAGCTGAGGTCGAAGAGGTTGCTGCCTGTGTTCTCCTCAAGGATTTTGATGGATTCCTTTCTCACATTGAGGTCCTTCATCCATTTTGAGTCTATTTTTCTGTGTGATGTAAGGAAATAGTCCAGTTTCATTTTTGTGCATGTGGCTTTCCAATTTTCCCAATACCATTTGTTGAAGAGGCTGTCTTTTTTCCATTGGATATTCTTTCCTGCTTTGTCGAAGATTAGTTGACCATAGAGTTGAGGGTCTATTTCTGGGCTCTCTATTCTGTTCCATTGATCTATGTGTCTGTTTTTGTGCCAGTACCATACTGTCTTGATGATGACAGCTTTGTAGTAGAGCTTGAAGTCTGGAATTGTGATGCCACCAATTCCATTTCTTTGAAGAAAATGGATGGGATTTTGATAGGGATTGCATCAAATGTATAGATTGCTTTAGGTAGCATAGACATTTGCACAATATTTGTTCTTCCAATCCAGGAGCATGGGACATTTTTTCCATTTCTTTGTGTCTTCCTCCATTTCTCTCATGAGTACTTTATAGTTTTCTGAGTATAGATTCTTTGCCTCTTTGGTTAGGTTTATTCCTAGGTATCTTATGGTTTTGGGTGTAATTGTAAATGGGATTGACTCCTTAATTTCTCTTTCTTCTGTCTTGTTGTTGGTGTAAAGAAATGCAACTGATTTCTGTGCATTGATTTTATATCCTGACACTTCACTGAATTCCTGTACTAGTTCTAGCAGTTTTGTGGTGGAGTCTTTTGGGTTTTCCACATATAGTATCATGTCGTCTGCAGAGAGTGATAGTTTGACTTCTTCTTTGCTGATTTGGATGCCTGTAATTTCTTTTTGTTGTCTGATTGCTGAGGCTAAGATGTCTAGTACTATGTTGAATAGCAGTGGTGATAACAGATATCCCTGCCATGTTCCTGACCTTAGTGGAAAAGCTCTCAGCTTTTCTCCATTGAGAATGATATTTGCGGTGAGTTTTTCATAGATGCCTTTGATAATACTGAGGTATGTGCCCTCTATCCCTACACTTTGCAGAGTTTTGATCAGGAAGGGATGCTGTACTTTGTCAAATGCTTTTTCAGCATGTATTGAGAGTATCATATGGTTCTTGTTCTTTCTTTTATTAGTGTATTGTATCACATTGATTGACTTGCAGATGTTGAACCAATCTTGTAGCCCTGGAATAAAACCCACTTGGTCGTGGTGAATCATCCTTTTAATGTACTGTTAGATCCTATTGGTTACTATTTTGGTAAGAATTTTTGCATCTGTGTTCATCAAGGATATTAGTCTGTAATTCTCTTTTTTGATGGCATCCTTGTCTGGTTTTGAGATCAAGGTAATGCTGGCCTCATAAAATGAGTTTGGAAGTTTTCCTTCCATTTCTATTTTTTGGAACAGTTTCAGGAGAATAGGAATTAATTTTTCTTTAAATGCTTTGTAGAATTCCCCTGGGAAGCCATCTGGCCCTGG
The DNA here is from genome assembly GCA_003697995.1 of Taxidea taxus jeffersonii. Taxonomy (NCBI): domain Eukaryota; kingdom Metazoa; phylum Chordata; class Mammalia; order Carnivora; family Mustelidae; genus Taxidea; species Taxidea taxus. The sequence goes on along the minus strand of ML103657.1, from coordinate 33,606 downwards.
GCTCTTGTTTGTTGGGAGATGTTTGATGACTGCTTTCATCTCCTTACTGGTTATGGTCTGTTCAAGTTTTCTATTTCTTCCTGGTTCAGTTGTGGTAGTTTATATGTCTCTAGGAATGCATCCATTTCTTTCAGATTGTCAAATTCGCTGGCACATAGTGGCTCATAATATGTTCTTATAATTCTTTGTCTTTCTTTGGTATTGGTTGTTATCTCTCCTCTTTCATTCATGATTTTATTTATTTGGGTCCTCTCTCTTTTCTTTTTGATAAGTTTGGCCAGGGGTTTATCAATCTTATTAATTCTTTCAAAGAACCATCTCCTAGTTTCGTTGATTTGTTCTATTGCTTTTTTGGTTTCTAGTTCATTGATTTCTGCTCTGATCTTTATGATTTCTCTTCTCCTCCTGGGTTTAGGCTTTCGTTGTTGTTCTTTCTCCAGCTCCTTTAGCTGTAGGGTTAGGTTGTATATTTGAGACCTTTCTTGTTTCTTGAGAGAGGCTTGTATTGCTATATATTTTCCTCTCAGGACTGCCTTTGCTATGTCCCACAGATTTTGAACTGTTGTGTTTTTGTTATCATTTGTTTCCATGATTTTTTTTCAATTCTTCTATAATTTCCTGGTTGACCCATTCATTCTTTAGAAGGATGCTGCTGAGTCTCCATGTATTTGGGTTCTTTCAAAATTTCCTCTTGTGATTGAGTTCTAGCTTCAGGGCATTGTGGTCTGAAAATATGCAGGGAATGATCCCAATCTTTTGATACAGGTTGAGACCTGATTTATGACCCAGGATGTGATTTATTCTGGAGAATGTTCCATGTGTACTAGAGAAGAAAGTGTATTCTGTTGCTTTGGGTTGGAATGTTCTGAATATATCTGTGATGTCTATTTGGTCTAGTGTGTCATTTAAGCCCTTTATTTCCTTGTTGATCTTTTGCTTGGATGATCTGTCCATTTAAGTGAGAGGAGTGTTAAAGTCCCCTACTATCATTGTATTATTGTTGATGTGTTTCTTTGATTTTGTTATTAATTGGTTTATATAGTTGGCTGCTCCCATGTTAGGGGCATAGATATTTAAAATTGTTAGATCTTCTTGTTGGACAGACCCTTTGAGTATGATATAGTGTCCTTCCTCATCTCTTATTATAGTCTGGCTTAAAATTGATCTGATATAAGGATTGCCACCCCAGCTTTCTTTGATGTCCATTATCATGGTAACTTTTTCACCCCTTCACTTTAAATCTGGAGGTGTCTTTTGGTCTAAAATGAGTTTCTTATAGGCAGAGTTTTGATTTTTTTGTCCATTCTGAAAACCTTGTCTTTTGATTGGGGCATTTAGTCCATTTGCATTCAGGGTAACTATTGAGAGATATGAATTTAGTGCCATTGTATTGTCTGTAAGGTGACTGTTACTGTATATTGCCTCTGTTCCTTTCTCATCTACTACTTTTAGGCTCTCTCTTTGCTTAGAGGACCCCTTTCAATATTTCCTGTAGAGATAGTTTGGTGTTTGCAAATTCTTTCAGTTTTTGTTTATTTTGGAAGCTTTTTATCTCTCCTTCTATTTTCAATGACAGCCTAGCTGGATATAGTATTCTTGGCTGCATGTTTTTCTCGTTTAGTGATCTGACTATATCATACCAGTTCTTTCTGGCCTGCCAGATCTCTGTGGATAAGTCTGCTGCCAATCTGATATTTTTACCTTTGTATGTTACAGACTTCTTTTCCCGGGCTGCTTTCAGGATTTTCTCTTTGACCTTAAGACTTGTAAATTTTACTATTAGGTGATGGGCTGTGGGCCTATTCTTATTGATTTTGAGGGGGATTCTCTGCATCTCCTTGATTTTGATGCTTGTTCTCTTTGCCATACTAGGGAAATTCTCTACAATAATTCTCACCAATATACCTTCTGCTCCCCTGTCTCTTTCTTCTTCTTCTGGAATCCCGATTATTCTAATGTTGTTTTGTCTTATGGTGTCACTTATCTCTTGAATTCTCTCCTCATGGTCCAGTAGTTGTTTGTCTCTCTTTTGCTCAGCTTCTTTATTCTCTGTCATTTGGTCTTCTGTATCACTAATTCTTTCTTCTGCCTCATTTATCCTAGCAGTAAGAGCCTCCATTTTTGTAGTCAAATGCTCTACCACTGAGCTATACCCCCCCAGAGCCTCCATTTTTGATTGCACCTCATTAATAGCTTTTTTAATTTCAACTTGGTTAGATTTTAGTTCTTTTATTTCTCCAGAAAGGGCTTTTATCTCTCCAGAGAGTGTTTCTCTAATATCTTCCATGCCTTTTTTGAGCCCGGCTAGAACCTTGAGAATCATCATTCTGAACTCTGGATCTGACATATTACTGATGTCTGTATTGGTTAAGTCCTTAGCCTTCAGTACTGTCTCTTGTTCTTTTTTTTTTTTTTGTGGTGAGTTTTTCCATCTTGTCATTTTGTCCAGATAAGAATGTATGAAGGAGCAAATAAACTACTAAAGGGGTGACAAAGTCCCCAGGAAAATGTGCTTTAACCAAATCAGAAGTGACCCCCAAATCATGGGAGGGAGAAAGGGGATAAAAAGAAGTTCAGAGGGAAAAAAAAAGCAAATAAAGAAAAAATATTAAAAAAGAAATATATATATATATATTTATTAGACTGGTGACTAGAACAGGGTCACCCACTTAAGTTTGGGAGTATTTTGGTGTCTTAGGAGAAACTACCTCCCAAATTTTAAGGAATGAAAAACATAAGGGTAGACAAAATGAAGGGATGGAGTGTGCCTATAAAGATGAGAAAAAAATTTTTTTGTTTTAAGATTTCTAAAAAATAGTTTGATAAAGTAAGTTGGTTGGGAGAATAAAGAAAAAGAACGTGGAGAAAATTTGTTTGGGTTGGAGACTAGAATAAGCCCAGAGCTAGATTTAGGGTATATTTTGTTCTATTAGGAGAAGTTGTACCCCAAATTTTTTAGAAGAAAAAACCCTATGTGTATACAAAAAATAAAGTTAGATACAATGAAGGTTAAAATATGACTATAATAATGAAGGTTCAAAAAAGATTAGTGTTATTTATTTTTTTAAAGTATTGTTAAGATTAATTTAAAAAACGTTAAAAGAGGTTAGGGTAAAAGCTTAAAAAAAATAGCAGAAGAAAAAAAAAGGAAAAAAAATTAACTCCAAGACTAAAGAGTCTTGGGGAGAAAGCCTTGATTTCCATGCTTTGCTTTCTCCTCCTCTGGAATTCCTCTGTTCTCCTTAGTGAGTGAACTTGGTCTTGGCTGGATTTCTTGATCTTCTGGGGGAGGGGCCTGTTGTAGTGATTCTCAAGTGTCTTTGCCCAAGGCGGAATTGCACCACCCTTACCAGGGGCCAGGCTAAGCAATTTGTTTTGGGGAGCTTTTGTTCCGTGAACACTTTCTGCAGAGTTCCGGAGGATGGGAATGGCAATGGCGACCTCCCAATCTCTGGTCTGGAGGAGCCGAGATCTCTGGACCCCGCTCCTCAGTGCACCCTCAAAGAAAAGTGCTCAATCACTCCCATCTCCCTGGCCTCTGGCTGCGTTTGGGGAAACGTGCTCAATCACTCTCTTCTCCCTGGTTTTTGGCCGTGCTCCGAGCTCATGCAGCCTATGACTGGGTCAAGGTAACCCCGAGTTGAGAGCTCACTCCTTGTTTTGTCTCTGTAGCCAGCTTCCCCCTCTAATAGCTGGCAGCTCTGTGACACTCAGACACCCCCAATCCTTCTGTGACCCCTCGGGACCTGAGGCCACGCTGTCCCTGCCTGGGCTTCACCCCGGTTTACCCTCTGGAGTGATGTCCCTCTGTGGAGCAGACTTTTAAATGTCCTGATTTTGTGCTCCATTGCTCCCTCACTTGCTGGACTGGACCATTCCCCCGTGGTTTATCTTCCCGTTGCTTTGGATTCAGTTCTCCGCCGGCCCTACCTTTCAGAAAGTGGTTGATTTTCTGTGTCTAGAATTGTTGCTCTTCTTCTCTTTGATCTCCTGTTGGATTTGTAGGTGTTCACAATGGTTTGATAAGCTATCTAGTTGATCTCCTGCTACCTGATGTAGTCCCAGCCTGCTACTTCTCCGACATCTTGACTCCCTCCTCCCAGTGTTTTTTTGTTTGTTTGTTTGTTTGTTTTTTTAATCTCCAGCTTTCTTTTTGGGTCCTTTCTTAGAATTTCATTCTCTTTACTTATTTTACCCATCTGTTCTTACATGCTGTCTATTTTATTCATTAGAACCTTTAGCATATTAATTAGTTTTAAAAATTCCTCATCTGATAATTCCAATGTCTCTAACATATTGGAGTCTGATTTTGATGTTTGCTTTGTCTCTTCAAACTATGTTTTTGTCCTTTAGTATGCCTTGTGATTTTTTTTTTTTTTACCTGATACCTAGACATGATGTATTGAGTAAAAGAAATGATGATAAATAGCCCCTTAGCAATGTGGTGGTAAGTTGTGGGAGAGAGGGAGACATCCTATACTCCATAATTAACTTTAAGATTTTTAGTAAGTCTGTGCCTCTGAATTATGAACTTCACAAGTGTCTCCCATTTCTCCTCTTCCTCTTTGGTGGGGCAGGATGGCCAAATTGGGCTGGAATTGGGTATTTCCTCTTCCCCAGGTCAGTTGATTCTTCACAAAATCCCAGTAAGATAGGCTCTGATAAGATTACTTTTCTTGAGGGCAGTCCTTGTTTAGAAAAACAAAATTCTCTGGTATATGACAATATAGTTCCTGTTTCTCTCTCCCTGCAGAATCAAGAGGACATTTTTCTCTGATATTCACTAAGAGAAACTGGTTGAGCTCTCTTAAGACAAAACACTAAAGTGGTCAAGACTCCCTATGTCTGGGTCCCCCTGGAGTTTTTATTTCTTTTTTTTTTCTTTTAATTTTTTTTTTTTAATTTTGTTAGAGAGAGAGAGAGAGAGCACAGGCAGACAGAGAGGCAGGCAGAGGCAGAGGGAGAAGCAGGCTCCCTGCCGAGCAAGGAGCCCAATGTGGGACTCGATCCCAGGACGCTGGGATCATGACCTGAGCCGAAGGCAGCCGCTTAACCAACTGAGCCACTCAGGCGTCCCAGAGTTTTTATTTCTTAGCTTTGTCTAGACGGAGACTCTAACAGTTCATCAGTTATAATTTAAGCCTCCTGTGGGAGTTTCTGCTTGGGGTATTTGCTTGTCAGTCTGTCTAATTTTGGGTGTAGTAATTTGCCTTGTGGCTCATTTTTCTGATGGAGCTAGAAGAGTTGTTGGCTTTTTGATATATTCAGCTTTTTACTTCTTGCTAGGATGAAATGTGAGTTCCAAGCTTCTTACAGGATGGTCCAGAAATCAGAAGACTGCAGCTCTCTCCATCAAGTAAATTTTACATTTTATAGGTTTTTGTTTTTTTTTTTAATTTCTAGAATTTTTGTTTGGTCTTTTTTCCAAATCTTCCTGCTCAGTGCCTGTTATGATTTTTACTGCCTCTATTGTTTTGTTAAATATCATAAACATGCTTATTTTGTTTTCTATATTTAATCATCCTGAAAATCTGAAATATTTATGCATCTAATTCTATTTATTCTATTTATCCTTGCTCATGTATTTTTATCATCTTATGATTTTTTTTTAAATTCTCATTGCAAGCCAGTGTTTATTGAAACTTTATTTGTGAGGAACTGTGAGGCTTAAATTGAGGGTATATTCCTGCAGAGATGATTTGCTTTAATTTCTGCCAACCACACAGAATCCCTCCTATAATTAGGCCACCTTGATTTCTTTCCTTGGTGTTTTTTGCATCGTGCAGTTATTGTAATTTCAGACCCACAATCACTACATAATGACTGACTTCTACTTACAAATTTTCAGAGAATATTTTAGCTATTCCAACCCCATCTCTCCACCTCACACCCCCCAGGGGCAAAATTACTCTGGATAAGTTTTCTTGCTGAGGCCTTTGTGAAGCAGTTTGTTTCTAGTTCATCATTTCATGGAGGATGTAGTACATTATGCCTCCTGGGTTTATGGGTAGGTCTCCAGAACAACAGTTATCCAAATGTCTGTCTTTTATCTCCTGTGTGATTTTTGAAATTACAACTCCATGTTGCTGAAGATTGGTAGATACCCCATAGAAGCAGCTGACTGTAGGGTCTCTTTGAGTTCCTCTCTAGATTCAGAAGGCTGCTTCATTTTTGCCCTTTGAAAGACTTTCTTTCACATATATAGTTCATATATATACTAAAATGGTTTTTAAATATTTTCTATTCCAATTTTAGATACTTTGTAGTGAGCTGTTTTTAGATGCATAGCTGTATACTTAACTTGAAAAGAAAGTTCCTTGACAATTTAATTTTATATTGTGTATTTTCTCACATTAAAAAATTAAAAGTTCCATAGAGGAGATATTTAAACTGAGTCATTCCCTTTGTAACAGTAGTTTTGAAGTTATTTTTCATTTGTTCTTTTTAGTAACTCCCCGTGTATTTATTTGGTTTTTGTTTGTTTGTTTGCTATTTTTTAATTTGAGAGAGAGAGTGAGAGAGAGGGCACTAGCAAGTAGGAAAGGCATAGGGAGAAGGAGAAACAGAATCTCCCTTGAGCAGGGAGCTCTACTCAGGGCTGGATCCCAGAAACCTGGGATCATGACCCAAGCAAGCGTAAGGCAGACACTTAACTGCCTGAGCCACCCAAGCATCCTTCCCTCTCTCTCTTTTTTTTTTTTTTTTTTTTGCGTTGCTTATGTGGTTTTGTTTTTGTTTTTGAGAGAGAGTGAGAGAGAGAGAGAGTAGTAGGAAGGAGGGGCAGAGGGAAAGGGAGAAGCAGACTCCCAGAACAATCCATTTGTATTTAAGTGATTATATCTTTTCTGCCACACACACACACACACAGAGGCATATTTTTTTATTTTCTCTTTGAATGAAGGTACTACTGCTCCTGGAACTGCAGCGTTAGCTTTTTGATTTGCATCTTTATTGCACAATAGTGCAGTTTTCATATCCTGAGATCTCTAGTGCAAAATTAAATACTTACTGAAAAACATTATGTACTAAGTATCCACTAAAATGTGTCAAACTGTTGAACTAAAAATATTTAGTGTGTTGAACACAGTAAAAACAATGGGTTTGAAACACTCCTAAGCCTCCAATAAGTTAAATAAATTAAGTAGATGGCTTAAAATTGGCTTATGATATCTTGTGTATTTTTTTGTTTTGATTAGTTTGGTGTTTATAGAATTTAATGTGTGTGGGAAGAGTTCTGTGGATATTTGCTGTAGAAGCAATAGCACAAAATAACAACATGTAGGAAGGAGATGAGTTAACTGATTAAAGTAGAAGAAATCAGTACAATTTTTTTTTAAAGATTTTACTTATTTGACAGATAGGGAGAAAGAGCACAAGCAGGTGGGGTGGAAGGGTAGAGGGAGAAGCAGGACTTTTTGATCCATGTGGGACTTGATCCCAGGACCCAGGGATCATGACCTGAGCTGAAGGCAGATGCTTAACTGCCTGATCCACCCAGGTGGCCCAGAAATCAGTACAATTTTCCTGGAAATATAATTGTGAATGAGCAGAAACTTTCAATTCCTAAAAATTCATTAAAAGGGTTTTTTTAAATATATGATCAAGGGCTTTCATGGAATTTTTAAAAACTTAACTCAGTATTTTCAGTGCAGGAAAGTTTCTCAACATCCCATTTTTTAAATCTGCATTTTGCCTTTTTTTTTTTTTTTTTAGAAATCTAGTACATTAACCACTCAATATCTGATGGTGTGGCAGGCATTCACCAACGTTTAGCTCTTTTGTTTCCTGGCTATAGAAGACTTCACTTCCCAACCCTCTTAAGTTTATGCAAGGCAGGATGACTTGCTTTGACCAGTGAAATGTGAACGGAGGTGAAATGTGTCATTTCCAGGCAGAAACAGTTAATCGCTAGTGCTCTGGTCTCTGAGCCTCTCCCCTGTTCTGGTGTCTATAGAAGCCCACTATGATTTGCAGCCACCTCAAGTCTGAGGTAGCCCAGACATCTGAAAAGAGGTGACACAGCTACCTTTGGGAGTTTCGCAGATCTGTAGTTGTACATGTATATGACAAACTAAAATTTCGTTGTGTAATAGCACTGAGATTAGGAGTTGTTTATAACTGCAGCATAACCTACCCAGTCTAAAACATGTGGTAAAATATGAAGTACTTTAAACAAATACAAAGGGAACACAACAAAATCAGGCTCTTGCCTGGGAACAATTGAGGTACAGTATTTCATGTGAAAAAGCAATATCCATGGTGTTTTTTTCAAGATTTTATCTATTTACATGACAGAGAGAGACACAGCGAGAGAGGGAACACAAGCAGGGGGAGTGAGAGAGGGAAAAGCAAGCTTCCCCACATGGAGCAGGAAGTCCGATGTAGGACTGCATGTGGGACTCCATGTGGGACTGGATCCCAGGATGCTGGACTCATGCCGTGAGTCAAAGGTAGATGCCTAATGACTGAGCCATCTAGGCACCACTCATTATCCATGTTTTAAAATACACCAAGTCTTGGGGCGCCTGGGTGGCTCAGTGGGTTAAAGCCTCTGCCTTCGGCTCAGGTCATGATCCCAGGGTCCTGGGATTGAGCCCCATGTTGGGCTTTCTGCTCAGCAGGGAGCCTGCTTCCCCCACTCTCTCTCTCTGCCTGCCTCTCTGCCTACTTGTGATCTCTGTC